>PVKS010010519.1:0-59821 GCA_004027875.1 Aplodontia rufa | reverse complement strand
GCAAGGAGAAAGATATGGGTCTAATTTCAACTTTCTGCAGGTGGATGACCAGTTTGTCCAGCACCATTTGTTGAAGAGGCTGTCACTTCTCCATGTAATATTTTGTCCCCCTTTGTCAAAAATCAGATGTTTAAAGATTTGAGGATTTGTTTCGGGGTCTTCTATTCTATTCCATTGGTCTTCTTCCCTGTCTTGATACTAGTACCATGCTATTATGACTTGTTTTTAAAACATGTTTTTAAAAATATTTTAAAGTATGGGATTATATAGTCATTTTAAAAATAATTATCTTCAAGTATTGCATTGCTATTACAGAAAATACTCCCAAATAATAAAGTTAAACTATTTATTAATCTTATGTTTTCTCCTTTTAGCACTGTTTTTTTGAAATGCAAAGGATTTCTTGAAATGTAAATAAGAATTTGATCTGATGGATACAAAGCAGAGATTTAGGGAATGTCATCTATACACAAATTTAAAGAATTATTATTTTTCAATCACCATTTTTTTTTGCTTTCAAACATCTTTATTTCTTTTGCTTCTTACTTTAACATTTAGCTGAGTGGTAACTTGATAGAGCATCCTGAACATTCTCTTTCATCTCCTCTGATCTTGACTTCCAACTCATCATGTGTATTCACTCATGCAGAGACTTCCACACTATTTCAGTTGAAAGCAGTACAAAGAAAGTAACTCTTAATTGGTCAGTATTTATTACTAGAAAATGATTAGATGGTATTGGAACCTTAAATGCAAGAATAAATAAGAAGCTGTACTTACAACTCCATGGATTTATAAATCACCAAGTGAAAATTTCAGGTTTCCTAAAATCCTCAGATCTACCCTGCTGGTTAAGGTCCCTAAGCCTGCTAAAGAGAGAGCTTACCTGGACCGCCTCCGGAGGGAAATTACATTGAGCCTTCTAAATTCAAGTCAATGAATTCCTAAACTTGGTACAATTTAAAATTTGGGTACTATAAAAATGATGCATTTGTGTTGAAAGATTGCAAAAATTATTTATATCATTTGATTTGTGAGACAATGAATGATGTATTTATTACTATTAATTATATTAATAATAGTAACTTTTCAAAAAGTCAAGGATGGACTGACTGGAAGGAAATTAATATACATACTATTCAATCCATCTTAAATATTGGTGTTAGGTATGTTGAGTCGATCTTATCTAATTTTGGTGATTCTAACTAGAAAATTAGTCATCAATGGAAGCAAAGTTTGTGCAGTAAATTTTATGGGTTTAATTAAACATTACAAAATAAATACTATGAAACCTTGATAACATAGAACTAAAGATCACTTGTTTATTAACCAACTGCTTAAACAGATCTTCATAGTTATTAATCTTGTGAGTAAATTTTCTCTTCCAGGCATGATCAACAAGATTCCAGGGAAACCTTATAACTAAGAAGTTCTATAAAGGAAAAGAGAAAACCTTGATTTTCTCTTCTACTTTCTCTCCACTCCCCGCCTACTAACCCCTGCTTCCATTCCTCCACTTTCACCCCACCATACCCCTCCTTTCTTCTATGTGTACCACTCTCTCTGCATCTCTCATAAAAAGGGAAAACATTTATCCCTAGCTTTTGACTCCTGACACTTTTCTGGAAATTCTAATAAAGGATTATGTGAATATACCACAGTGAATTCCAACTTTATGTATATCTGCAAAGCACCAATTTAAAAAAAAAAAAAGCAAATTGATGGAAGGAAGACCAATAGAATAAAGGAAGAGAAACAGGGAGAGGGAGGAGGGGCGGGAAAGAGAAAGCACTGGGAATGGAAATGGGGTAAATTATATCCCACACATGTAAAATGAACCCCACTGTTATGTATAACTATAATGCACTAATAAAAATAAAATAAAAGTGGACTTTGATCATACCAAAAGCTGACAAAGGCAGAGCAATAGGAACTCTCAATTTACTGCTGGGGGAAATGCAAAACGGGACTGCCACTTTGGGAGACAGTGTGGCAGTTTCTTAGAAAACTAAAGCTATTCTTACCACATGATTCAGCAATCATGCTCCTTGGTATATTCCCAAATAAGCTGAAAATTTGTGTCCTCAAAAACTGCATGTGGCTGATTATAGATGCTTTATTCATAATTGCCAAAACTTAAGAGCACCTTTAACAGATGAATCAATGAATAAACTGTGATGCACAAAGACAATGGAATGTCACAGGGATACAAATAAATGAACTATCAACACATGGAGGATGCATATTACTAAGTGAAAGAAGCCAGACTGAAAAGGTACATGTTGTGTGATTCCAACAGAAATGCTCCTTGACCTGTAATGGGGTTACATTCCAATAAATGAATTTTAACTGAAGATATCATACAATAAAATACAACTAATACTCCCAACATACTGAACATCATAACTTAGCAACACAGTACACCATAGAGCTTTGGCCATTCACTCTCACAACTGCATGGCTGACTTGAGCTTCACTCGCTGCTGCTGCCCAGGTCAAGACAGAGCATCTCTCACACCGCACATAGCTAGTGTAGCCAAAGATCAAAATTCAAAGCTTGAAGTAGTTTGTACCCAGTGCACATTGCTTTTGCACTATCATAAAGCCAAAAATGTGTCAAATCTTTACAAATCCAGCACTACCTATATATGACATCCCGGAAAAGGCAAAACCGTGGAAACAATAAAATAAGCAGTGGCTGCCAGAGGTGTGAGGGGAGGGAGGCAGGAGTAAGAGGAGTACAGGGGAATTTTAGGCAAGTTTAATTTAAAAATAAAAAGCAATGTGCTTCACTGTAAATGCTAAAGCCTCTAAATAATATACACGGAATACACTGCCAAGACATCTTGTTGACTAAAACAGATCTGACAGCAAGGTAAATAGGTTTTCTCAGGGACTGAAAGCAAATCAACAGGCAGGAAACACATACAGTCGTATCATTTTTTAGAAAACTAAAATACACACACCCATGTTCATGCACACACAACCAAAACCACACAAAAAGGTGTTTAATGTGCTAATAATCTACGAATAAAAATCTGAAACAAATTTAGGAAGTGCAAGTTCCAACCAGATTAAATGCAATTCATAAAATCAAAATTCTTCAAGCCAGGCCTTCAGGTCCATTGATGAACAAAAGAGACTGCCCCTCCTCCTCCAGTGTCCCTGCCATGATAGAAGTCTTACTCTGCTTCCTGGAAGGCAGTAAATGAAGATTACATTAACCTGTTTTCCATTGAAAATAACACAAAAGCAGAGCGGATAAGTTATCAAGAAGTGAGATTCCTTCGGCTCAGGGTTCTAGTCCAAGGTCAAGGGGCTACACATTGCAATGGTCTTGTTGGCAGAATCACAGGGAAGTGCAGGGCATCACATGAGGAAAGCCTAGAAGAGCATGTGCATTTGTGTCTCTTCTGATCTCTCAGGTTTCAATCATGGGGCTCCACCCTGGTTGCTTTATATAATTCTATTCACCCTCCAGACGCCCCATCTCCAAACATCATAGCTACATTAAGGTTCTACTCTCTTAATACTTCATAATGTGGATAAAATCAGGATTAAACTCCAACATGAGTTTTGGGATGTGGGGACAACCTATATTCAAACTGTAGCAAATGTTCATTGGGACCAAAATTTGAGCAAAGAAGGCCAGACTTACACCCTAAAAATAAGAGATCAACCAACAACTAAATGCAAAAACAAAACAGTGAACTCTCAAAAAGAATGAAATAAACAACAAATCTCAAAGGATTTCTGAAAGCATGGAGGAAGAGAAAAGAGTTTAAATGAGCCTTGAAGTGTTTCTAAAGGTTTTTCTTCCCAAAGGAATAAATTCAATCATTATAAGCACTTAGGGAAGTTACAATGCAGTTAGGAAGATGAGAGATTTCATCACAAGTCTTTCCGAACAAAAATTTTAGGTGATTCTCAGCTGTAATGCATTCTAAAATAATTCAACCTCCTTGGGCAATTGCCCATTGTGTATAAGGTATCCCAGCTTACCCAAGAATGATCAAAATGCTTGTTCTTTATATAAAGCATTTTATGCTTACTTTATAAGAGATATTCAGTGTTGTATTGCAATTACCCATTTGCATTTCTCCTTTCCACTGATGTCAGTGGATGCCAGGAGGCCCAGATTCACATTACTGATCATTGTATGGTGGTGCCTAGCAAAGAGCTGTAGGCCTCAAAACAAGTTTACCCAATGGATGAATTAAATGGATTTAGCCAGGGGGGCTGAATTTGGCAACTTTCTCCTCTAACAATTAATCTTCCAACAATCTTCCAACAATTATTCTTCCGTTATATTAAGAATAATAACAACATTAAATATAGCTCCCAGTGTTTTTCATTTTCTTGTTGATTTTTATTTCTTGTTTGTATAATAACGTTACAGGGCTGTTGAAGAGCTAACTAAAATCCAAACATTAACTTTTCCCAAGGTACAGCATAGTAAATTTTCAAATGATGGTATCTAGCAGTGAAATGGAAGATGCTCAGTGATAATGTGAAAGACTTTCTTGGAAAATTACAAACCTTGACACTCTCAGGTAAAAAAATTGGATGCATTTCTGACCATTTATTGGATTATTATTTTAAAATCAATTTTGGAACATTCTAAACATATAATACTAAACATACATAACTGATTTTGAACTTAATATATTAAAATGTTTATTAAAATTATGAGTTTCAAAAAGTTTGCATATTTGATCAAAATTTGTATGCATCATTGAACATTTATTTAAAGTTTTAAAGATGTAAGGGGAGGATAAAACTGAAAAAAATCATAAAGTGAAGCAAACATTTCAGGAAATAGTAATATACTACTAGATTAAAACACTAAGTTCAGAGAGAAAGAGGAATGATTAGAAATGAGAAGACCAAAGCCCTGTATGCAGTTCAAATAGAATAAAAATATTAAATGGAAATAAATCTATTAACCTACAGATAAACATATAACAGGAAATGCATTAGGACTGTGAGCACCACCAGAAACTGTCACACAGTCCTTTTATCATAACCACACAATTTCAAATGTGGCTTTGATATGAGAAGAAAATGATTTCATATACAGTATTAACTTTTCAATGTTTTAAGTCACAAGAACAGACTTGACTAATACTTATGTATTCATCAGAGGAGTTCTGCTATAAAAAGAAGAAAAAAAGCAGCAACCAAAGTTTAATAGCTGAAGACATAAAAGGTTATTTCTCTCTCACACACCACAGTTCAAGTAAGGCAACATACCTTGGAGTATTCCTTATGTGGTAGGTAAAGAATGTGTGTCTAAGATTGAATGAATAAATAGAAGGGAGGAAGGCAGAAAAGGAGTGAGGGAGAAAAAGAAGGAAGGAAAGTTTTATTTAACTTTTCTCAAACTGTTTATCCCATCACTGCCTCAGTTCATCCACCTGTAATATGGGATCATAATGTTATAAAGTGTAATAATCATCATCATTGCTACTAATAAGCATATCACATAATAACCTATTAGTTTGCTTAAGAGTTGATTGTTATAATCAAAATGGACTTCAGACAAAACTCAGTGTTCTTTAGCTGTCTACCATCTTACCCTCCTTCCCTTTCTCACTCCCATTTTCCATCATTTGCCTCACATGTTAGTGCATACATGAAGAGTTTCATTAATTCTGCTCTCATTAGTTTCCAATCAGGAGGAACCTCACATCCCATGATGATTCTTTCCTTACCATGTGGAAAACAATTCAACCAAACAAAAAGGAGATAGCATTTGAACTTGCCCTTTAAGGGGAAATGTCAACAGCTTAAATAATGGGAGCAGGGTGGGCTTGCAAACAGTGATCAAGTGCAGAGAAAATGGAAAATTGTAGAACAGAAGATAGTACAGTAAGGGAAATTAGGTGAAAGAAAGATTAAGGCCAAGTTACTATTACTATTGTAATTTTTGTAAAAAATCAGTTACTATTAATAAGAAATTGATATGTTTAATAACACTGTCATTTATCATCCTATACACATCAGTATTGTTTTAATGTTGCTGATTTCAAAAGACACCTGGCAGTAGCATGTGGCCAGATTAGTACATGTTGACAAATTTCAGCATGTACTGGACTGAGTTCTAGAATGAGACCTAAAGTCTGGCTTGGCTATTAACTTGTGTAATTTCAGAAAGTCACTTAACTCTCCTGGTCTTCACAGTCCACGTGTGTACAATGGGCGTGCTGGACAGCTTTTGTCATTCTATTAGCTATGTGATTTTGTGGAAGAGGAAATCTGTCATGATCAAAGAAAAGAACTACTCTTTAGCAAACTTGTAGTATGACTTCACTGAAGAAGGAGTCTTCTGTAACAACAGGGAAGGAACCTCCTTACATATTTTATCTGACATTCAAAAGCTAAATAATCTTTCATTGACAGGAAAGGGCCCACATGAGGTACTCACATACTCTCCACCTCACAGTTCCTTTTAGGCACAGCTCTCATCCTTGACTGAGCGACACAGGTATAAGGACCTCTTCAGTTCAGCCTAACAGGACACTACTGGGCAATTCTTGCTGCAGACCTCCCAGCCAGATTGGCCAAAACTCTACCAAGCCTGTATCACAGTTCAATCTCATGCCCTGCCTGGGTTTTCTCCTCCCCCACTTTCTTTCACAGATTTTGATACCTCATGAGCATTTTGGACCTCAGATTACATTTTAGCATCTAATTTCAGTTAATCCAATCTGCTGCAATCGTGGAATGAAAGACAAGTGCAATCAGAGACAAAAGGGCTACTCCATAACACAAGGCAAAGTGATTTAGATATTTGAGCTCCCCAAAGGAATGCTGTATCTCTACTTCTTTCTTTGGTCTGAAAGATGATCTTTCTGTGGTTTCACGGGGACACAAAGATTTTTTCCAATGTACATATCTCATTGATTGCTGTTGATAAAATCTTGTAGGATTAACCCACACTCAGAGTTGGGGATACTATCCAAATTCAATGAATTCTGACAATTGCATTATTCCATTTGTACCTTTTCTAAAAAGCCTTGCAACACCTATTTGTGGTAATAATATCACTGTTCTGTCTTATAATGGTCTTTGGTACCAAATCCACCCTGCTGTCTAAATGCAGACTGGGCAAATCACTCTCCCACTGTTTGATCAACCTGATGAATATTCAAGACCCCTGAAGATATTGTAGAGGACATCACTGCCCTCTGGTGGAAATACTGCAGACCAGTCTAAGAAAGCCTCCCAAAGAATGGAATTTTCATAGATGGGGGTCTATATACATCATTTTTTATTTTTTTAAAGAAAGAGGGACAGTGAAAGAGAGAGAAACAATTTTATTTAGTTTTTCATGTGACTTTCATTTCTCCAACACTTTGTTGTATATATGGTGCTGGCGCTTGTACCTGCATCCTTGCACATGCCAGGCAAGTGCCGTAACCACAGAGCAACAACTCCAGCCTATCTATATGCAACTTGTTGAGAGTAATTAAATCCAATCTTCATTTCTGGGTTTTGACATTCAGTTGTCTATGCATTTGCAAATTCCCACTGTCTTCCCTGATCACTTGTCTTTGTTATAAATGACTTCAGCAAGCAACATTTCTTGAAGGTGAACCACTAAGACTTGGACATCAGTACCCAACACGTTTAACAACAAAGCTTCCAATCATTTTTTCTGATAGGAAGGAAATCAAATGTGCAAACAGAGGAGCATGTATCAACAAGAGTTTTATGGACAACCAGTTCCACTTTAGCTCTTCAAATGGATTTTTTTCTGGTGATATGTTAATAGGCAAGTACTTTACTCACTATTGCTTTTTCTCTTCCCTACTGGATAGTTTCATTAAAATAGGGAATATGAACGAGTCATTTATATATATACCTGTGTTGTCTGAGTAAGTGGATGAGTACATGTATTTTGTGTGTGGGCGGAATAGCATAGAAGGTAATATTGGTAATTCAAATTTTACAAGCTTCTGTTGATTTCTCATCTGCTTTCTCGTATAAACAGAAGCATCCTTTGAGATAAGGAGAAATGGTACATTAAAATGGTCAAACTGGACTATAGGCAAAGGGATAAGACAAACTTGGGTTTCAAACATTACAGTGGTATTTAACTTTTCTAGCCTCCAACTGTTCATCTGCAAAATGGGGACAATTATAATTTAAAGATCTGTGGTGAGGATTAAAAGATATAACATATTAGATTTTACAGTTTCTGGTATGTATTAAATACTGATAGGCTAGCTATTATTGCTTTTGTTTTTCTGAATCTATTTGAAAAGAAAGATTTGTTCTTAGTTCCCAAATTAGACCCACTTGCTTTCCTATTCCAATTTACAAAGTACATAATTTTCCATAGAGATCCTTGCTTGCTCCAGTTCTTTTAGTTCTGAAAATGACTGGTGTTGCCAAATCCCAGGGGCACACACCTTTACTCACCTTCAAGGCTCAGCTCAAGCAGGAACTCTGAAGACTTCCCTGGCCTTCTATTCATCTCCCCTCCCCTTGTCATGGCCAGTGGTTTTCTATCATACCATACACACTGACAGTCCATAGCTCACTAGTTGTGAATTGTTTTGGAGTAAATATGTTCTTCTATTCTCAGCACCTAGTGCACGAAGGAACGCACTTTTCTATTAGGTGAAGATATTTCCATAAACCTTGAAAGTTAGGTAACAATTTTGCTTTTTCTGAGTGTCAGAACTTCTCACCCCACAAAAGAAGGACATATGAATGGCATGACCTCATCCAAATAATCAAAATGATGCTACGGTCACATGACCAGGGGTGATGTAGTTGGAACTCAAAAGCCACTACCATGGGAATGGGGATTCCATCTCTTCAGATGCTGAGAATTTGCCTTTTCAGATTATTATACCTTGTTTTACTTGAGAAAAAAATCACAGATATATCAATTTTAATCACATTTATTAATGTTATAGTTAGCTGTGAACATTACTTATCATAGCTTATTTCCACAATCACAGTTATCAGTTTTATGAGAAAAGCAATACTCTTCTAATAATTAATAAAAATAAAATTGAACTGAGTAAATATTTAAAGTATTTTATTGTGCTAATAGTAAGAATAAAGCCACAGGCTTACAGATTTGTCATTAATTCTGATGATTAAATTTAACTTTTTAATCATATATATGATAGATATTTATTAATAAAATATAGTAAATTTCAAAATAACTTTAGATGAACATTTCTAACACTACCAATAACATAGGAGAGAAAGCTTTAAAAGAGAAGAAAAAATATAACAGGAAAAACTGTCCATGTTCTCCCTTCCTTTACAGAAAATAATTCTATTCATTCCTGTTCCTTAGCTTTATTTACATAGTACATAAAATATTTTCCCAAAATGACCTTAATAGACCTTAAGTTTTTTCTTAGTTATTTAAGGAAATAAATCTTTGACTTACGGCAAAACACATTTGACTTGAAAAGCTATTAAAAAAAAAAAACAGAGCTACCATTTTTATAGTAGTTTGTGTCAAGCTATGCCAAGAATTTTACAATTTTATTTGATTTAACCCTAAAAATAAGATTAGTACTGCTATATTCATTTTATTATATTAGGGAAGATAATAATGTCCCAAACCACATCATAAGTCATGAAGCCGGACACAAGTCTGATTTTAAATCCAATCTTTGAGTTACTCATGCACAGACTCCCAGAGCTCAAGTATGTGCTAATCTGCAAACCATACCAATAACCAACAACCCAGAATTCCTGTCCATTCCATTCCCCCTCTATTGCTCCGAGTGACTCATTTCCAAACAACTGAGGTGTGCCTTTCTCATCACTTTGATTTATAGATTTCAGAAAGAAAAAAAAAATTCACTAAGACCTCAGTAATAAAAAGAGGAAGAAAGAGGAAAGCAAAAGATTCTCCAAATCTCAATTCAAAAGTATTTCTTGAAGCAGCTTTAATTTAAAATCACCATCTTTTTAAAAATAATATTCAAGATTCAAACAAAGATTGAAATTGAAATATAGAGTACTCATATCTGACAGTTCCCACCTAAAGTTATGGGATTTCAAACAAAAATATAGGATGCCCATTTAAATTTGAATTTCATGTAAATAACAAATAATTTTTAGTATAAGTATGTCCTATGCATACATGCCTATTTATACTAAAATATTGTTCCCTAGTTACCTGAAATTCAAATCAATCTGGAATCCTGTATTTTACCCGGCAACCCTACTTCTATGATGTTCTTTGCCACATCACATTGCTCAGCCAAAACCTTCATGCGTAATTAACGCTCATTTGTCAGTGTCTCACCTAATAGACTGTCTTTTCCCCATCACTGATAAAGGGGACTGTTATGGTTTAGATATTAGGTATCCCCCAAAAGATCATGTGTGCGACAATGAAAGAAGTCTTAGAGGTGAAATGACTGAGTTATGAAGGCCTTAACCCAATCAGTGAAATAATCCCCCAATAAGAATTAACAGAGTAGTAACTGAAGGCAGGAAGGGAGCCACTGGAGGAGGTGAGTCATTGGGGGATGTTTCTTTGTGGTATCTATTTTGAATCTGGAGTGAAGTTCTTTCTGCTTCCTGATTACAATGCCCTGAGTCACTTTCCTCCACCACATTCTTCCAGCATGACGTTTAGCTTTACCTCAAGCCCCAAGGAATGGAAACTGATGTCTATGGATTGAGACCTCTGAAACTGTGAGTCCCCAAATAAACTCTTCCTCCTCTAAAATTGCCCTTGGCGGGTCTTTTAGTGATAGCAGCAAAAAAGCTAACTAAAACAGGGACAGTGTGAGCAATATTTACAAATAAAATCTCATCCAATTAATTGACTCATACAGCAGAACTAATACATGGACAGACGTGGGAATCTGTACTTCATTAACAAGGAGAGACACATTTTTTTGTGGTATTCAGGTTGAACTTATGTGCCGTATTGCCATACTTCATAATAAATGCAATAAAATATAGTTTATTTTTCATCTTACCAGTAAACAAAGAAAAAAACCTTTGGTGAATAGTCTAAACTACTCATATTTTAAAAAGTAGTCTTTTAAACAAAGATATCAACAAAAATTTCTAAAACCTTTAGTTGCAATTTTGCCCTCTACTAAAAGATGTCATTTTATTGTGCAGTAGTGAAATAGGCATCCTGACTTTTCTCTAGCTCTGTTGAATAACAACACAAAAACACTCATCAATTCTCAATTTTTCAAAATGACCAAAGTTAACATGATTTGCTTATTGAAGGAAAAGCAATTTTGGTTTTGGAAGACAACATTAATATAAATTTTATATGTATCTCTGAGTGGTAAACAATTCCCAAAAGAATCAAATTTCTTAGGTAAATGTCAAGTATGCTCTATAAGGCACTATTAATCAAATTATGTAACTAAATATATGCTGTGCTTTGACATATTGAATTTTGGACAATTTTACAAACCAAAGCTTTACCCTTATAGAATATGAATGAGTTAATCAGTGTGGGTGCAAAGTCACAAGACCATTTTAGTATGACTTAATGTAATTCTCTCACTGCTTTAAAAGGATTCTGATAATATAACATTTCATCCTCATGTATGGGCCATGCTGCCCAGTACACAGGATGTACAAGGAATATGAAAAACTCTCCATCAGGCTCCTGTTAGCAAGTTGGCAGGTCTTATATGCTCTATAATTTAAAATAGTTCAGCACAAGCAATGTGATGTTCTTCATATCTTAGTTTAAATGACATTCAAGTGGCAGTCTGTTGCCCTAATCAGGAAGTCACATTCCAGGCCCATTCATATGGCCTTTAATCAGAACACCCAAACCCCAGAGGTTGCTACCACATGCTTTTCTGCTAGCATTATCACAGATCAATAGCAAAAGGCTATTAATTAGCATAATGAATGCTAGGAAAAATCCTGGTGAAAATGTGTGGGCTGCTAGATGTTCAAAACAGAGTTTTTGATGATAAGCTCAAAATAAATGAAGTCAATAAAATAAATTACATACATTTAAATCTTTAAATGAATGTGAATTTCTAATAAGCCCATTACTTTTGGAAAAACTCTCAAAGATTGACCCATAGCAGATCTGGGTCCAGCCACTTAAAGGCTTCTAGTTGCCTGATGCTAATTCATCTGCCTTTAAAACATTGTCACATTTGCCTTGATTATATATTTCATGCTAGGTTTTGTTAGATCACACAAAAGAAAAGAGAGTTAGAAATTCATTAAGTGTATAAAAAAGATTGTATTTCTTGTTTCAGATCTGCTTATTAATAAATGTTTGTTTAATGAATGTCTGTATACATGACAGGTTTGGTCTGAGGCTTGCTTTCTTTAAATTGATAAGGACATTGGGAGGTGACCACTTAAAACTATTGGTAGCTACCAACATTTATTGAAGAGTTGTACTTGATCAGTTACTTAGGTCAAGACATGCACTGGAAAAGAACCTGTGCATTAAATTTTCTGGAGCACAAGAAGATCCTAATCCAAGCTACCAGTTTACTTTTTTCCATGTTTCCAGATAATACTCTCATTTCCAGCATCGGTAACACATTTTCACATTGTGTTTCATATTGTGTTCTTGCTCTGATGAATCTGTCAAATCCAAGCAGCAATTGATTTCCAAATTGCTGGGTGAGTATGTGTTGATGGATGGGGAAGGGAGAGAAAGAAAAATAATTGGACCAAGCATTCACACTGGGAATGAATTTACATCAAGACTTTTTAGGTTAGGATCAAAATAGCTGAAAATTACATTTCAGACTTTCTTAGCTACACTGAATTTCTCCCTTTTGAAATGAGTTTTTGCCATGTTTTACTGCGGATTATGCAATGTGCCTGTTAAGCACTTTTCATGGAAAAAGTAAAAAAAAAATAGTTGTGCATGTGTGTATGCATGTGAGCATACATAATTGTTATCACGTGCATAACTCACTGCTTCTCCATGTAAATTGTAAACTTTGCTTTATTCAGAGAGTCCCAGAACCAGGCCTTTGAGAAGGGAGTGGTGACCTAGATAAAGCCTTTACTTGTGCCTGACCTCATTCAGCCTTATCCAAAAGAGTGTTAGAACTGCCTGCTCACAAATGTTAGCAAAGAGCAACAAACGCTTTGAGAAATGGGCTTCCTCTGCTCACTTCTGTCTTCCCACACATACACAAACACAATCACACCCATAACACACACCGGCTTGTGAAGCAACAGTTTCCATTAGCACTCTGGAACTGGCCCTTAAAAGTTTTTTGCTCGTTTATATTAGAATCTGGATCTACTTTGTTTAACATTTTAGCCCAGATATCTACAACAATATCTACCACTTGATGAAGATTTATTGAATAAAAGAATGAATGAATGAGGGAATACACCAGTTGCTGTGTCAGGATTCTAATCCTTTGTTTTATTCCTCCTTTTTTATACTGCAATATTCATTAGGAATTTGTTCCTCTGAGGAGTTATCAGTATTTTTGTTTTGTTTTAATTGTTTCAGCATCGTCTTAGATAATGAAAGGATTCGTTGATTCACATTCAGACATCCATATTGACAGAGTTGCTGAAACCCAATCCTTGTCCAATATCTTCCCCCTTCCCCCACTACCCAATCTCATGACTTCTTTGTAGTTCCCCCAAATTACAGATTTAAATGACCTTATATGTGTAACTTAAGCACTGAAATTACTAGATTTATACATCTGCCTTGGTGCATTTGGGGTTTTCATGGGAGTCAGGTATACTCTACAGTATTGAACCCACCCCCTTTTTCCCTCCCTTTCCACCTTCCCCGCTACCTGCCCTTCATAGTTATAGTCCCCACAGCTTATGTGTTACTTCAGATTTGGTGAGTCTAATTAAATAAACTTGACTAACTTTCATCCTACCTTAGGTTTTATTCTAGCTTCCACATATGAGAGAAAACATTCAGCCCTTAAGTCTCTGAGTGTGGCTTATTTCACTCACATATATATCAATCATAGTTTTGGGATCCATTCATCCAGCAAAGGGCATCTAAGTTGATTCCCATAATTTCACTATTGTAAATTGAGCTGCTACAAACATTGATGTAGCTGTATCTCTGTAATAAGATGATTCAAGCTCTTCTGGGAAAATACCCAGGAGTGGAATAGCAGAGTTGAATGGTGGTTCCATCTCTAATTGTTTGAACAATCTCCACACTGCTTTCCAGAGTGTTGTACCACTTTGCAATCCCACCAACAGTGTGTTAGTGTTCCTTTCTCCCCACAACCCCTCCAACATCTGTTATTGTTTGTATACTTCATTTTTGCTATTCTGACTGTAGTGAGGTGGAATTTCAGTAAGTTTTGATTTGCATTTCTCTGATTGCTAGTGATGTACAACACAGTGTCATATATGTTTTGGCTTTGTTTTAAAGAAAGAGGAAGAATCAACTTTATTTACTTTTTCCTCTGGCCCTTGTTACTCCAATGCTTAGCTGTGTATGCGGTACTAGGGTTTGAACCCAGGTCCTCAAGCACAATAGGCAAGCACTCAAACTGCTGAACTACCACTCTTGCCCCTCTTTTGGCTTTTTGAACTTCCTCTGTTGAGAACTTTCTCTTTAGTTTCATTGCCCATTTATTGATTGGAGTGTTTTGGTTTTGGTGTTAAGCTTTTTTAGTTCTTTCTATACTCTGGATATTAGTCCCCTGTCAGAGAGGTAGCGGGCCATGATTTTCTCCATTCTGTAGGTTCTCTTTTGACACACTTGAGTAATTCCTTAGTTGTACAGAATCTTTTCAGTTTAATGGCATCCCACTCATTAATTCTTGGTTTTAACTTTTGTGTTACAGGACTCTTGTTAAGGAAAAAGGTGCCTATACCAATATGGTGGAGGGTTGATTATATATTTTCTTCTTATAATTGTATGGTTGCTGGCATAGTTCCTAGTTCTTTGATGATTTTGATTTGATTTTGTGCAGGGTGAGAGATAAGGATCTCATTTCAACTGTCTGCATATGGCTGTGCAATTTGTCCAGCACCATTTGTTGAACAGGCTGTCTTTCCTCCTTTGTTGAATGCCAGATGGTTAAAGACTTATGAGTTAGTCTTACTGTTTTCTATTCTATTCCATTGGTCTTCCTGCCTATTATGATAACAATACCATGCTGTTTTTATTACTATAGCTCTATAGTATAATTTCAGGTCAGGTATTATGATCCCTCCTATATCATTTATTTTTTGCAGTGCTTTAGCATTTTTAATGTTCCAAGTGAATTTGAGACTTGATTTTTTTATATCTGTGAAGAATGACATTGGTGTCTTGATGGGGATTGCATTGAATCTGTACAGTGCTTTCAGAAGAATGGCCATTTTAACTATATTGATTCTGCATAACCAAGAAAATGGGATGTCTTTCCATCTTCTCAGGTCTTCTTCAATTTCTTTTTTCAATGTTCAATAGTTTTCATTGTAGAGTACTTTTACTCCCTTTGTTATATTAATTCCCAAGTATTTTATTCTTTTTCAGGTTATAGTGAATGGGGTGGATTTCCTGATTTCTTTTTCAGCAGAATTACTGATGGAGTATAGAAAAGCTATTGGTTTATGAGTGTTGATCTTGTATTCTGCCACTTGGCTGAATTCATTTATAAGCTCTAGAAATCTTCTCATACAGTTTTTTTGGGTCCCCTAGGTATAGGATCATATCATTGGCAAAAAGAGTTAGTTTAGCTCTCTTTTCCTATTCAAATCTCTTTGATTTCCTTCTCTTGTCTGATTGCTCTGGCTAGGGTTTCAAATAATAACTAGAATAAGAGTGGTGAGAGTGGACGAATAGGAGTGGTAAGATTGGACAGCCTTGTCTTGTTCTTCAGTGTAATGGGAATGCTTTCAGTTTTTCTCCATTAAGTATAATGTTGGCTGTCAGTTTGTCATAAATGGCCTTGAAAAAATTAAGGTAAATTCCTTTGATCCCTATTTTCTCAAGAGTTTTGAGCATAAATAGGTGTTGGATTTTGTCAAAGGCCTTTTCTGCATCAATTGAGATGATTATATGGTTTTTGTCTTTAATTCTGTTTTAAGTGATGAATTATATTTGTTGATTTGTATATGTTGAACCAGCCTTGCATTCCTGGACTGAAGCCCACTTGATTGTGATGTATGGTCTTTTTGATGTGTTTTTGGTGTGGTTTGCTAGGATTTTGTTAAGGATTTCTGCATCTGTGTTCATCAGGGAAATTTGTCTGTAGTTTTCTTTTCTTGATGTGTCTTTGTTGGGTTTTGGTATTAGAGTTATGGTTGCCTCATAGAAAGTGTTGGGAAGGGTTCCATCCCTTTCAATTTCATGGAACAGCTTACGTAGGAGCAGTGTTAATTCTTCTGTAAAGGACTTGTAGAATTGAATTTTTCTTTTTTTTCTATTTCAATTTCACTACCTGATATTGGTTTGTTGAGCTGTTGAATAGCTGTTCAATATCTTTCTGCATCAGTTTGGCAATGTTGTATTTGGCTAGGTAATTGTCCGTGTCCTTCCTCCAGATTCTCCATCTTGGAGGAATACAGTTTTTAAAATAGATTCTGATAATCCTCTGGATTTCAGATGAGTCAGTGTTGATATCTCCATTTTCAGTTTTGATTTTGTTGATTTGCTTCATTTCATTCTTTTGGTGAGGTTGGCTAGAGGTCTATCAATTTTATTTATTTTTTTGAAGAACCACCTTTTATTTCATTGATTCTTTGTATTTTTTGTTGTTGTTGTTGTTGTTGTTGTTCTCAATTTCATTGATTTTGGCTCTTATCTTTCTTATCCTCTGTCTTCTACTGGATTTGGGATTGGACTGTTCTTCTTTTTAAAGATTTGAGGTGTAGAATTAAGTTTTTTTATTGGCGCTCTCTTCTTTTTTGCTGAAGGCACTCCACGCTATAAATTTACTTCTTGAGAATGCTTTCATACCTTCCCAGAAGTTACAATATGTTGTGCTTTCATTTTCATTCATTTCCAAGAATTTCTCGATTTCTGTTCTCACTTTCTCTTTGGTTCATTCTTCATTTAAGAGGGTTTTATTTAATCTTAATATATTTGTGTTCTTTCTGTTATTTTTTCTTGCTGTTAATTGCTAGGATCATACTGTTGTGGTCTGATAGGATACAAAATATCATATCAACTTTTTGGTATTTGCTAAGATTACCTTTGTGAACTAAGATATGACCTATTTTGGAAAGGACATAGTGCTGCTCAAAGAAGGTAAACTCAGCTGATTTTGGACGGAATATTCTGCAGATATCTATTAGGTACATTAGATTTATAGAGTTGCTGAGGCTGGAGACTTCTTTGTAGATTTTTTGTTTTGATAATCTATTGGTGATAAAGGTTCACTAAAGTCCCCCAATATTATTGTGTTGAGATCTATAAGTGGTTTAATATTATGGAGTAATTTTTTTGACATATTTGGGAGCATAGAAGTTTGGTGTATAAATGTTAACTATGGTTATATCTTCTTTATGTAACATTCCCTTAAGTAAGGTTTAGTGGCCTACTTTGTCTCTTCTAATTTTTGGTGAAAAACTACTTTGTCAGATATGACTATCGTGACACCAGCTTGCTATTTTGGGGTCATAAGTGTAGTAGGCTTCTTCTCAATCTTTACCTTCAATCTGTAGTTTTCTTTGACTATGAGGTGAGTCCCCTATAAGCAGGACATTGTTGTACTTTATTTTTTTGATCCAGTCTAATCTGTCTTTTGATTGGGACATTGTGTCCATTCATATTCAGTGTTACAATAGATACGTGATTTTGGTTTCCTGGCATTGTGAGCTTTGCTGTATTTTTTTTTTTTTAAGAGAGAAAGGGACAGTGTGAGAGAGAGAGAGAGAGAGAGACAGAAAGAGAGAATCAATTTGATTTAGCTTTTCTTGTGGCTTTTGTTGCTCCAGCACTTCATTGTGTACATGGTGCTGGGGTTTGAATCTGCATCCTCATGCATGTCAGGCAAGCACCATAACTGCTGAGCCACTGCTTCAGCCCCAATCTTTGCTGAATTCTGTGTCATCTTGGATATCTTTTAGTGAGTTTTGTTTTTATTGACTTTCCTGTGATTGTGGGCTTTGGGAGTTGTTTCCTTGTTCCTCTGAAGTTTGTCTTTGAATATTCTCTGTAGAGATGGTTTTATGTTCAAGTATGTTGCTATTTTGTTCTTATCATGGACAGTTTTTATTTCACCATCAGTTTTGAAGCTGAGTTTTGCTGGGTATAGTATTTTTCACTGACAATTATTTTCTTTCAATATTTGAAAATTTTCATTCCATATTCTCCTTGCCCTTGTGGTCTGATTTGAGAAATCCACAGTGATCCTTATTGGTTTACCTCTGAATGTGAATTAGTGTTTTTCTTTTACCCACTTTTAATATTCTTTCCTTGTTTTCTCTGTTAATCATTTTGAATATGATATGTCTTGGTGATTTTCTCATTTAGTTAGGTCTACTTGGTGTGCTATAGTCCTCTTGATATGAATATTTGGTTGTATTCTGATATGGGAGAAATTTTCTTTGATTATCTCATTGAGAAGGTTCTTTATGCCATTTGTTGCTCATTGTTCTATCCCAATCACTCTCATGTTATTTTGTCTGATTTCATCCCATACTTCTAGGAAATTCTGATCATGATCATTAAGTTTTTTTTCTTGTCTATCTGTGCATTCAAGATTACTCAGACTATCTTTATTGTGTGATGTTCTTTTCTTTCTTTCTTTCTTTCATTTTTTTTGGTGGGGGTAGCTGAAGTTCTATTTTCTACTGAGTTTACTTTGATATTCATATTTTCCATTGAGCTTTTAATTTGGTTGATTGTGTTTTTCACTTCTAAGGGCTCTGTTATATCTTTTTTCAATGTCTCTAATTCTTTATTAAAATGATGTTTCAGCTCCTGTAATTGTTGTCTTATTACCTTCCTTAAATCTTCTTTTAATTCTTTGATCATTTTAATCATAAAGTTGTTGTTACTTATTTCTAAGCTTTCATTCTAGTCCCTATCCATGGAATCCTTGGCTGGGGAGTTGTGGATTTGAGGAGGGTAACTGTTTCCCTTTTTCTTAATTTTTAATGTCAGGGAGTGGGACCACAGATCTCTTACTGGTTATTTCACTTTGGGACTTTGTTCATGGGTTGTGGGGGTTTTATCTCTTCATTTATTTGGGCTGGCATGCAATTTGAAAAGTACGGTTCAACAACTGGCTTCCCACCCTGTGAATTATTGACCATTACAATTTCCAATACCTTACAAGGTAAGTGAAAAGAGTCAATATGTACAGCCGATGCATACAATAAACAACATTGAACTTGTTACTTTTTTCCTTCTACAACTGTTACAATATTAATTACCACCTATGAGAAGATTAGCAGGATTAGCAACTATCTTCCATCAGACTGTGACTTTCAGACTATTCCTGGTTTAAAAACAAATACCCATTTTAAATTTGGCATTCACTTCATTTCGAAACAGATTTCCAAATAGATTTGAGAGCAAAGGAGATGTGATAGGATGGTAGATAGGAACCTTTGAATCTGGTGTGAGAGCAGAGCAGCAAGAGAATGGAGATGATGTAGGATATTCTAATAAAAGAAAAAGAAAAGAAAAAAGAAAGAGGAAGAGACTTGGGTAATGACTTTAGGGGTAGATGAGAGAGAGAGGAATAATGTTTAGCTGTTGGTGCAAGAAAGCAAAGAAGGGGGTGGTAGAGAGGCTCACCACCAGGAGGCTATAAGGCACAAAAACAAAACTTGCTGCTCTACAAGAACACAAACAAAAACAAAAACAAACCACAGCAAAACAAGCAAAGCAAAAGAAGAAAAAAACAAACAAAACAAAACAAAAAACCAATATCTTAATGGAAAGTTGTAAGGATTATGGGTTATTTCCATTGAGGTCAAAATAGACAGTGTGGGTTGATGATCATAATCTGGCTCCTGGATGGAGGCCCTTCCATGGTGAGATTGCTGGAGGACCTGGCTTTTGCTGGTCTCAACTGGAAGTCAGATTCCCAGGAACCTCCCAGTAATCTTGTCATGTGGAGGGAATACACTCCTTCTCAAACACTGCTACCTATGAATACTGCCTTTCAGCTTTCCTGGTTGTGACTGCCTGCCCAGACTAATGTCCCACTTCAGGCAGAGCCCCAGTAGCTCCTGGCAATCTTGTGGATCCCACGGCAGCTGCAAGGAGAGCTCACAGATTCTGGGGCTATGGCTGCCCTGAACTCCTGGCACCTGGGTCAGATGTGGCCCTGAACTCACAGGTCCTGAGGCTTCTCACCAGCCCCAAATGCGCATAGCTCTCTGCCCAGAGCTCATGGGGTCTGAGGCAGTCAGATCACTGGGCTCCTGGAGCAGTCAGTAGCTGATGGAGTGACACCTGGGGCAGCCTCTGACTCAAACACGCAGCTGCCTGTACTGCCCTCCTTCTCAAGATGTTGATCTCCCTGGCTCTCTAAGGCCAGTGTGGAGACACATCTAAGGTATGTGCACTAATACAGACCCCAGGTGCAGCCAAGGAGTGGGACCCTTTCTGATAGCAGGATTCTCTGTGCCACTTTGTCCTTCCTGTATTTGTGTGTGTTCTTCCCTCCCTCTGTGCCAAACCAGCAGTCCAACCACCAGGTGGTGGTCCTTGCAGCCGGACCTGCTTGGCCTCTTTACTTCCTTGCTTATCCTTTCCAAGCCTTTGAGTCTCTAGTTTTCCTTGTTTGTCTACTAGTGAGTTTTGGTGAAATTTTGCCCTTCACCCACCTCACAGAAAGGCACGTCTTCCCCTGTTGGTGTCCTGCAGGATGGAGCAATTCTACCTGCAGCCCTCCTGCCGGTTGCCATCTTCCTCCCCTCCATTATCTGTATTTTTAAGCCTATCTTTATAAAGATAATACCCATTTGTTATAAAAAAAATTTTTGAGCAAAAGAAAAAATACAGAGAAGTTTAAAATACCTTGAAATCCCAGGGCCAGAACTATTTGTGGGCATGTTTCCAGACATTTCCTTATGGAAACACATAAATAAATAAAATGTTTATGGAAGCATATAAAATAAACTACATATATATATATATATATGAAGGTAGGTATATTTATTCATGTCTATAAACATTTAGTGTATTAATGAATATTTTTCTGTCTTTATGAGAATATAAATTTATAAAATATGAATTATATAAATGTATATAATCTTGTCTAGACATCTCTTTATGAAAATCTATGAGTAGGTAAACATTAAAATTCTCTTTTACATCAGAGGGATTTCTCCATTTTACATATTTGTTACCCTTTTTTCATCCTCAGTGGGATGGATTTGCAATGTTTCAGTAGGAAATGGGTCAATAACAGCATATATCTTATAGATTTTTTAATTAAATGAGCTAATTCATAAAAAGATCTTTAACATTATATCTCCTACTTTTCACCAAAAAAACTGTTAACCTGCAATTTTTTTTTAAGAGAGAGGGACAGTGAGAGAGAGAGAGAAAGAGAGAATCAACTTTATTTAGTTTTTCATGTGGCTTTCATTGCTCTGATACTTCATTGTGTCCATGGTGCAGGGGTTCAAACCTGTGGATTCATGCATGCAAGGCAAGCGCCATAACCGCTAAGCCACCACTCCAGCCCAAACTACAATTTTTGAAGGAATTAATAGCTTCACAATAATCTTCTGGATTGGTTTTCAAATTGCAATTTTGATTTTTACAGAATTGAAACCACAGCTATCAGCATTTACATTAGAGACTTCAAATCTTATGCCAGGAAATAGAAAGCTTTGACAATAGTACTAAAGGTGACATAATTTTGAAATTAGGATTTTAGGTTAAAAACAAGAGGTAGCAAATTTAAACTAGAGATAGGAAGATGGGGAAATTCTTGTTTCATGTAATTTTCTTTCTTCCTTTCCTATCTATCATCTTAATTCTCAGGGAGGATAGAGTGATGACTACCAGGTTTAGATTAACCATTCAGGTAGCCATCCCAGAGAAAAGAGGACCCAATGCAATTATGGTTCCAGAACTAGTCAAAATGAGGTGTCTAAATAGCTTAAGTCATCTGTCAGTATCCTGGACAGGTGCACAGGAGCAACTGTTAGATAAAAAAACACTCTAACCTAACCCATGTGAACTGTCTAGGAATGAGGGAGACGATTCCCCCAAAGAGGTGCTGGGCAGGCAGAAACCCACCACTTCAGGTATCTCCCAAACAACTGAAGCATCATGAGAATCTATGCATACCATTTTTTGAAAATTAGAAATAAAATAGGTAAAAGTTTGCCAATAAAATAGGTAAAAAGCTATATGGCACTTGTCATGTGTCTGGCACTGCTCTGAGAATTTGCTTTTAGTGAATCACTTAAGCTTTTCAACAACAAGAGGTAAGCTCCATTTTTCCAGTGGGAAAACTGAACCACAAGGAGACTGTACCACAACTGGGATTCAAATGCAGACTATTTTGGCCCCATAGCACATGCCCATATCCATTACGCTCTTTTTTATTCCTTCTCTGAGGTTGACAGGAAACTCTTAGATGAAATAATTCAGGATGAAATGGAGTACTTCTGATTAGTAGTCATGCTGATATCTACAGTAGTGGTCTCTGAGTACTCATCCTCTCTGCATTATACCTCTGCTCCCTCCTTTTGCTCCTGCCTTGAAGAAGTTACTGCTTACTAGTGCTGGCCTCAAGGCACCTCACTATCCCTTGTTGATGTCCCTAATTTTGTCCTATAGCTTCACAGACTCCCTTTATAAAGTTCCTCTGTGCTGAGCTTGATGGAGCCACCTCTTTCTATCTGTTTACTGGCTGATACAATAGACAAAATTCTGTTGTGCCTCATTTGAGTCTGAAAGATTATTCAAACATACCTACAGAGCTCAAACATACCTTTTCTCCTTGAGTGAGAACAGAAGGGAAGAAACTAATTTTAAGAATCTAAAGCTCAAATTTGTCACAAGGATTATTTTACTACTTCAGGGTAGCCTTTTGGGGATTAATAGAAATCTTTTAAAATATATATATATATATCCTTCCCTTTCATACAGTTGACACATATACAAATGAATGTAGGTTACATTAATCATAATACCGAGATTTCTGACACTAATATTTTATGGTCATATAAAGAAATAAAATGGACACTTGCTTCAAAATTTTGTGCTTTGGTGAACCACTAGACAAAAACAGTTCTAGGGACAATTTGGGAAACTGACTTAAAGAAGTTGGTCACGAACAATTCTTGGGTTGATTCAGACAGCTCTATTATCCACCAAAAATTTGTACTTCCCTTCCACAGTTTTTGGAGGGAGTAAGTGGAAGGATTTTCTTGGCTGAAGACTACATTTGTTCAGCTCTCTGGCCTCTAAGGGGAGTCATGTAATCCAGTTTTGGCCAATGGGATATAAATAGAAAAAATGTTTGCCAAGCCCTTGAACCTCCCATGTGATTCCTCTTTCTGCTCACTGAATGTTGGTGCTCAGCACAACCTTGAAAGCTACGAATAAGAATGAATTTATACTATTACCTCACTGATATTTCTAAGATAACCTGTTATATCAGTACATTAATTACTCCTAATCCATATATGTTCTTTTTAGAAAAGAATGGTAATGGTGGTTGTCTACAAATGAACATACTATTGCTTCACAAGCTTGCTATCAGATTACTAGGAAAGTAAATCTTAGAGCAAATTCTGCCACAATTATTAAAAGAACATTCTTTAGCAAGCAGGAACAAAAACAATCCATAAAATGTTTTATAAACTCAACATAGTCCCAGATTTTTGACCCCTTATATATTTCAATTACCACTTTTCTTGAAGGTTAACTCACAACATTTTAGAACAGGATTCATTTTCTCTTAGAGTCAGCAATAATAGCCAGAAATACTCTACACCAATGGCAGGACACAGGGCCATTTGAAGCTCAGACCTCTTGAAACTCTAGGTTAAAGGTGGTTTTACTCTATTATTGTTCTATCTCTGCATGAGTACTCTAAAGTTATTTTAGCCAGTCTACATGTCTTGAACACATTTAACTTCACCAGTTTATAACATTTACCTTGCTAATTATCAAGTCATCAACTTCATCAATAAAAATCTGTTTCTGACTTTAGTATGCTAATTAGCAAAGCTTTGAGAGCTTTTGATCAAGTTAGAGACCACAGATCTTGAGTCAACACTTTTAAGTGAAGCCTTTGAGGTGCCATGCTAGCTGATCAGTCTTGGACTGAGTCTTCACGTTTTCAATGGGTGATAGATTTAACCTGAGTATTCTACACATGATACCAATTACACAAACTTAAAAATTTCAAAGTAATGTGCTGATATCCAAATAGTAATATTACCATATCTGAAGACAGAGTACAAGCCTAAAGTCAGGGTCTGTCCTAGATATGATAACGCACTGTAGTAACCCAACCATAATATGCACAAAACTGTACTACAATTGTTTAATTACCATCTTCCATACCAGACTGGAAGGAATAGTGTTAATCACTCTTCCCCAGGACATAACATTTGGCACATAGGAGTCACTCCACAAACACTAGTTGAATTTTTGAGTGAAATTTCTGTAAACAAAATTTTCATATTTATGTCTTCAGACTAAGAAAAGGAGTGTATTAGCATTCTCTAGAGGAACAAAACCTAGAAAATGTATGTATAAGAGGTGATTTATTAGATTGGCTTACACAATCAGAGGCTGACTAGTCTCATAATGGCCATCTGTAGACTGGAAGACCTGTAGCAGCTCAGTCTATGAACCTGAACACCTCAGAACAAGAGTTACCAATGATGCAGCTCCAGAAGAGGCTGAAGGCCTGGAAGCCCCCTTCAGAGAGTATAGTGTAGGTCCACATTCAAAGGCTGAACAATCTGGAATGTGGTTTGGTGGAAGGACAATGACAGCAGTAGTGTACAGCCTGCTTGCCAGCAAATTTCCCCCTTCTTCCACTTTTGGTTCTCTCTGGGCCCCCAGACTATTAGACTGTGCCGCCCACATTCAGTGTGGGCCTCCTACCCACCCCCAGTTCACTGAGTCTCATGTCAATCGTCTCTGAAAACACCCTCACAGGCACACCCAGAAGTCTGGAATTTTCTAGGTATCTCTCAATCTAGTGAAGTTGATAACCAAGATTAACCATCACAGGGAGAATTTAGGAAACTATGCACATTTCTTTCCCTAAAATCTGTCTTCCTTACATTTTTCTTCTTAAAGTCAATATAGTAAAGTAATGATGCTAGGGAATTGTATAACTATGCTAAATGTTCAACAAGTTCTTGAATGATGGAAGAATGGGTGTGCAAATGTACCTGCCTCTATTTTCTGACAGCATTCCCCCTTAATCTTTACTGAAGTGAAGCTGCAAAGTCTCCTCACAGCATACTGTCAAAGGAAGAGCTGAGGTGCTATGGCACTGACATTCAGTCTTCAAGTTCCTATTTCCTGTGGTCTGGGGCTTCTGCTATTGTCCTCATTCCTCGGCATTTCTGTATCCTTTCTGGTGGAGTAAAACGTACTTCTTAATCCACTGCATTCTGGTTGCAGGCCATGGGGAGCCAGGTTCATGACCTCGGGCCCACAAATTTAAGTCTCTCTCCTCCTCAAATATATTTAGTCCACTCTCTCCATTAATGTTGGATGTAGTGCTATGTCAAATGCACAAATTCTCCTGTAGGCGTATAGGCTCCCTCAGGCTATGCCCAGGAAAAAGCTCCATTATTTCTAGTGTTCTTGATTTCCCATTACTTATTTGAAGTTTCTGCCACATTAAACCCATTCAGAGTTGGACCTCTGAGAAGAAAAACTGTGACATGGATCTGCCCTTTTGCTCTCCTGCCAAGAAAGAATAGCTTTTCTCACGAGGATATACTAAGTTTTCGCTGCCATGCATTCTTTTCTGAACTTACTTCTTCTGGACACATTTTTTTTTTTGCATGATTGCTGAGGAAATTGTTGAAAAAACAAAGTGGGCAAAAAATTAATGAATGTCCTTTCAACAGAAATGCTGGATCTATACGTTTGCTTGTACTCTCTCTGGTCTTTGGCAATTTAACAGCTTGGTGAAGTAAAGAAAACTGAGAGTAATTATACTTGTTGGTAGAATTACAAATTAATTTTGATGAATTTGATTGTCATCTTATTATTCTAAACATTACATGTTATTGTCCTCCAGGATCATATAAGCTTTGTATCTGTGAACATATTTACTTCAATATTCCTGGTTACCTATATTGTCTTCAATTGATCCTTTGGACCACCTAAAACAGCACACTGTTCTTTATTTAATGTTAGTAAGTTAAATAGTGTCCAGAAAAATCTTTATCCTCTTTCTAGTTGATATCTGTATGAGGATGATGACTTTCCTATTTGGAAATGACATGTTAGTACTGACACTCACCTTTTGTCATATAAATCAGCAAGCGTCTCTTTTCCTCAACTCCGGACTCAGTGAGTAACCAAAGTCAGGTAAAACTGAATGTACAGTACCTTCAAACACCTTTTTGACTTCTCCATTACCCATTACTCATTTATGACATGTTGTAAACTCTAACCTTCATCTTCTATATGTAGTTATGTCTCTCATCGACTTTAAATTTTCCTTTAAAAATCTAAATTTCTAAATTAAAACATCACATTATAACTCCGGAAGTACACAACTATCATTTATCACTTAAAGTTTTTAAACATCTGAATTTCTTGCAACTACTAGAGTGATTAGTTTAATATGCAAATCAGATTTGACTACTTTGCTTAAAGTACTTCATTGTTTTCTCTTTGTTCAGGATAAGTAGGTTCCTAAGCATGGATTATAAAGCTTTCCCTGGTCTGCTTCTTTTGTTTTTTTTTTCTCCCTTCAGAGCTTTTTCTCTTCTGAGATCAACAGGACTGAATCACTTTCACTTTCATGAGAACAAACAAAGCCATAAACTGCCCTTGTATGACTTTTAGCATACTCTATTTCAAATAGCTGTTTTATTTGTCTAGGTCCCTGGAAATCTATAAATGTTGGAAATCAGGAAGTGCATCCATATTTGTATTTCTTTTCTATTGCTGTGTAAGAAACTATCACAATTTTGCCAACATGAAACACACGATTATTATGTCACAGCTGCTGTGGGTCAAGAGTCCAGGTGTAAGTTAACTGGATTTCCTGCTCAGGCTCTCACAGGCTGTGATGAAGGTATCTGGAAAAGGGAGGACCTGGTCCAAAGATCCCTCTTTTGTTAACAGAATTCATTTCCTTGAGTGGTAGGATTCATACTGTCTTGGTTCTTTCAATGCCAGCAAAGGAGAGAAAACTTCTGATGGTCTGCTAACCTGACAGTGTCATATAACCTAACTACTAGGACCATAGTAGTGAAAACCCTTCATCATATTCTATTAATGAGAAGTGAGTCTTTTAAGGGGGCTTATTTTTATAGGCAAATTTTTAGTTGAAGATCGTGTAAAAGTAGGGTGAGAGAATGACTTAGATATATGTTTCATTTCTAGATATTTTCCTTCTTTTCTCCAGAGGCTGTTATTCAGCACATAGCTAACAGGAAGTCTCCCTGGCTCTGAACAACTTCCTTATGGTGTGTGTGTGTGTGTGTTGCTTTGATGTAGCAGCTGACCAGCACCATCTGCTACACCACCCACTCACTCTTCTCCAGTAGTTTGGTTTGGAGGGGGGAGGTCTGGCTACACACTTCTTCATTCACCTGACTCATTCACCAGTCTGTAGGGATGCTAAATGGAATTTGAGGATATTCTTATAGCCCTCCCACATTCCAGGATCTGGCTGTTTCAAAGAAAATGTTTTTGATGTATTCCCTCAGGTTATGCAAACCACTTTTGGACATCTGAGGAGGTATAATTTCTACTCTCAGCTCCCTGCTTCATATCTGTACTAGGAAGTCCTTTCTTCATGGATTATTGAATTCAGTTATTACAGCAGGATAAGGATTCTTTTTGCTCTACTTTTAATTAGAAGTAATGTCAAGGAGTTTTCTAAACATGAGTGGCTATCCGGCCCTGATTTACACACGCAATATATTTCCCCTAAATCTCACACAGCCTTTTCAAGATCTGATCACTACCCATTAGCTGTATCTCCTGCAAACGGATGCTAGCTCCAAACAGACAGAATTTATTTTAATTTATAGATTTATATTGTACCTCATTTTTAAGAGGGATTTAAATACAGAACTACTTGTAGATTCTAAATGTGTGATGCTATTCCTATTTCATGACCTAGACACAGGCTTCTCCTAGAGTATATTTCTCTTACCCTTTACCACTTCAGGCCTCAGCTCAAGCATCACAATCTTCGAGAATTCTTTTATTACATTCCTTCAATTCGGCTTAATCTACCTTAAAAATATGTTCACTTTTTTTTAAGTAAGTTTACATATTTGTCTACTCTAACAGATAGTGAGCTTCTTGAAGAAGGTAATTTGTTCAGTATAATTTGTTATCAACAGAAACTGGAATAGTGCCTGACAAAAGAAGCTTTTAGAAAGTTTGTTGAATTATGTATTCCTTAAAGACTTACAAAACATTCTACTGTGCAAAGACCGATTCTTATGGACTGTTTCTGGAAACCGTACTCTGTGGGCACAGTTTATTATTGGATTATTCAAATTATTAACTCATCAAAAAGAGCTGTCACTCAGCCCATAGCACATACTGCATTCATAAGGATATTGCTGAATAATTTGATGTGAAAAACCACATTTATCTAAGCCATTCCATGCCTTATTACCAATCAGTAAGGGAATTAAGTTCATCTGGAGTTATTTTTCATATTGTACCAATATTGAGTCCAATGTAAAAAGTGCTACATGATGTCTTTCCTCTGCTCAAGACCACTATCTGCCTTCTTTTAGTAATCATTACATTTTTCTTTGGTATTAATACCTCCCTACCTGAACCAGGTTATTCTAGTGGGGACAGTCAGTAACATGATTCTGCTCCAACCCTGTCCATGTCACAGCCCAGAGCAGCACTAATCTGCATTGATGTGACTCAGCAGGTTGAGTCACCAGCCTTCCCCAGGATTCTCTGGCAGCAAATGTCTGGGATGTGTCTGTTCTTCTTGATCATGATTTGGGACATGAGAAGCCCAAGCAGATGAAGCCCACAAACAGAAAGTAAAGGTGAGCAATAACTAGAGACACACTTCTGTTCTCACTTCAAGCTGAGATCATGGTCATTGTCCTCCTTCCTTCTCTTGTATTAACCCACCATGCTGCTTTAAGAAAACATCTCTTGGTGTTTTTTTGTTTGTTTGTTTGTTTGTTCGTTTTGCTTAGGATAGTACATGCTGGATTTTGGACTTCTATCACAAGCAATTAAACGCCTCCCTGAAAGACTTTACTAAAGCAGCAGCAATGGAATGATTTTCTTCAGATGTATGGTCTTTAGTCTGCCAAGGGCCTCTCCTCTTCATCTCTATGGGGATAGTTCCTAACAGACCTTAGTCCTCCTCCCACCCATAGCAATGAATCATAAAGTTTAATAATTTAAGGAATGCAAACCAAGATGAAAGTAGGTACAATGACTTCAGAAGGGAATAGGGGTATTCCCAAAGAAGTGAAAAAAATCTTCATATACATACATACAAAAATAAAATTGAAGATAGAGATTTATATTACCGTGTCTTTATTTTACAAAATTATATAACAATTGATTCCTTTGAATAGTGATTTTCTGTTGGGATATTTAAGGTGTAATTTGGCTAAGTCAAAATTCAGAAATAGCTTGCACATATCAAATAAGGAAGGAAGAATATACATGAATTGCTAGATAAAAGCATTTGCCTTGCCTCATGTTATGCACATGTGAAACAATGTTTTATAGATTCTCAACTCCCTTAGCATAATCACACAGCTAAATTAAAACAAAAAGCAGAGATGTCACAAGGACATATTTATGTAAGCCATTAAACAATTCCATGGGCAAACAAATATTTCAGGAAAAAATGCTGCAATATTTCCAAATTTTTACAGCTTGCATAAAAATGCAATCTTTCAGAATTTATGAAATAAAATCTCAATAGGTGGAGAAATTGAACATACAATTTCAAAATGTACCTATTTACATAATTTTTTCTTTCTCATTATCAGTGACAAATTTCTGCCAAGATTTACTTATATAGTGGATTTTCATAGATGTTTAACAGCATATAAATAAGTAGAAAGATAAGTACCTCCTTCCATCAAATAAAAATAAAGATAAAACAGAAATAACTCCATTTAAAAGATCAAAATATACTCCTGCAAAGATATGAAATATTTCTCAGCACTAAATGGACGAATATCACCAAAATTTAATTAATATCAACACAGAATATAGGCAGCTGCACAGGTTTGAAAACACACGTCAAAAGATAATATTAACACAAAATCCTTGACATTCATTGTTAGCAGATTAAAGTCAATTTCATTTTAAGAATATTACCAATAAAACTGTCATCTCTTTTCTCATTATAATATGAAAAGGAGCTTTTAGACTCAGGAACTTAAGGTTGATTTAAATGCTAGACAAGTGGGCAACAATCTGGCCAATGTTCTCAAACTATTATAATATGCAAATCATTTGAGCGTTTTGTGAAAATCATGAGTGCTTTACATGGTACTCCATGTGTCATTTTTTCATAAAAAGCAGATATCTGCTAGTTCAAATTTTTAAAGATGTTTTTGGTAAAAACAAATCCATCAACAACAAAAGTGAAAAGTAAGTAGTATACAAAAAATCAATTGTGCATTTAATATCAGTTATTTAAACCAAGTACAGTGTTAGGTACAAGCATACCAAATTGTAATTTATATGTAGGTACTTTGTTTATTTACAATAAAGAGCAAATTGCAAGCAGTATATGCATCAGTTACAGAGCTGAATGTCATAAAGTCTCACAGGAATCTCAGGACTTTCATAAAAGTAAAGGACATGCTACTGCAGGGGAAACAAAGCATTGGCAATCAGAAGTCTTCAAGACTTCCAGGCACAGCCTCCCCCAGCTCTTTCTCAGTCTCACACGTCATACCCTAATTTCAGAGTGGTGCGGTAGCAAGTTTACAGTAGGGTCCCAGAGACAAACCAGGCTGTGATACAACCACCCTTGGTGTAAAACTTCAATCCACACATCCCTAGACAGTGTAGATAAGCTAGCCCCTGTGCCTCTAGGGCAGTTTTGAACACTGAACAGCATGATATAAATCATTAACTAATGTTTCTCATTCATATCTTATCTCAGTAGCAGATTTTCAGACATTCCTAGAGATAAGCATAGATTTATTTCAGTCCAGCTATAAAGTAAGCCAATCTTACACAGCTCACATAGAATATCATTAAAATAGTCAGGGCTACTTTCTTTGAAGTTTAACTAATACAAATATCTTCATTTGTACCTTTTGTGACAAAGGCTTGAACATCTCTCAAATTGTGAGCTTTCCAAAATTTTAAAGTGAGTATTCTATAAAACAAGATACTAAGGATTCAAAATAAACATGTAATAAAGTCAAAAGCAGCACCAAAAATATAACATTTAAAATCTTTTCTAAATTAATGTATATGTCCTCTTCTTACAAAGTAAAACAAATAAAAATAAGTCAGTTGGGAAGAAAATCAGATAAGTATTGTGCTGAACATGAAGAGATTGGCTACTTACAGATGACTTCCACTATTGGCTATTAACTACAGATAATCAAAACTGGCCATTTATCATTTACACACTCGAGTACTTCATTGTTCCCAAACATGTTCCACTTCCAGCTCCTTTTACACTTGCCCTAGAATAAGCTGTAGTGTTCAATCATTCATGGGATGGACATGCTAAAGCAAATAATTCTGTCCATTCAGCACCCCCAATTCTGCCCATCACATTTACACTTTCAGATAGGTGAGGTCATGTTTAATACAAAGACACTGATAATTACAATACGGCATTCTACCACTGGGTGTAGGAATGACCAAAAGGGATGGTCTGAGTCAGTGGCCGCCAGTCTGAATAAGCTTTAGAAAACAAGGACAACAACCTGGGGAGCTTTTAAAAATGCTGATGGTCAAGCAGGCCATGTAACTGCACACCAAGAGGCATCAGGAACATGATTACCCTGCAAATGGAGTCCCATGGAGCAGTGCCACAGAGCAGTCTTGGCAGGTCCCATTATTAAATTTCTAGAAATGGTGATGGGGCTTTTGTGATTTTCAAAAGATGATTCTAATGCAGAGAGAGAATTGAGAACTGCTGGTCTAAACCATTTTTTTCCCATAAGCTAATTATATGCCTTTGAGACTCATGTTGAGATTGTTATTGTTTTCAATATCTGCCTGCAGAGCTGCAGAAATCTTTCTTCTCCATTAACAACCTTAAGAATTTATCTTTATTCAATATGTCCAACAATCTCTCCCTTGTAATGCATGAACACCTGCCTCTTTTCCTTTATTTACTTACCTTGCTCTACCATCCTCAAAGTTTGAAGAAACAAGTTGAAGCACACATTTTTTTTAGAATTATATGATTTTGATTAGCTAATAAATAGTAATAAAGGGGCAATTTCCCTACTCCTAAAAACTGCCCAAGCTGTTTTTCAGGGCACAGGCAGAGAACTTTAGGACCTGATCTAAAATGGCCTCCAGAGCCTTGAGGAACCAAGCCTTCATCAAGCAAGCAGAATCTGAAGAATGAGAATATGCCCTCAAGGACCAAGATTTTAAGAAAGGAATGCAGTCAATACTTGCAGGACAGGCCAGAATAATGGAGAGACTGGAAATTCCCTAATTACAATACTATCTGGATTGGTGTACCAGGTACAGACTATCACAAGATTCCTGGTTACAACCAACCAGCCCTTGATTCCCCCTTACTCCCTGCCAACTGGGGAGTCAGTGGATGCCAAATTCCTTCACTACAAGTCAATCTGGGAGACAGATTTGAGTGTGTCTCCCTTCTCCTTGCAAGTCAACCTACAAAAAAAAGCTTTTTTTTTTTTTTTTTTTGCAAAAACTAATGCCATAGTATTGGCCTCCATGAACATCAGGCAGCAAGCCCTTGCTCAGTAACAATAATAATAATTATGTAGTTTCACAGACATGAATGCAGTATAGTTTAGCTACTCTGTACATTTCAACAAATTTATTTAGGAAAGAATCACAACTTGTAATAAGAAAACTATCATCTAACATTGTATGATTCACATATTTTAGACACCATTGTAGCCTGCCTTAGAAAAATGGCCACAGGAGTGACCAAATTATTTGTTATTGGTGTAAGGAAGTTCAAACATTTCCTCTGAAGATTCTATATTTAAATCTGCTGAAAAAAACTGGCAATAGATTAACAGGAGAAAATGCATAACAAATTTATTTCATCATAGTTTTACCTGACATGGGAGCTTTCAAATTAAAGGCCTAGAGACCCAGGGTGAATTATCCATTTTTATGCTTAGATTTGATGAAGCATGGAGTCACGAGGAACTGTGATTGTACGTAAAAAGGTATGACAAAGCTAACAGACACAGATGAAGAGGGGAAACTCAGCATGACCTGTCTAGATTCTTGACCCCTTAGCACTTCTTCCTCCTGCCTGCAGGGAATGGGGCTCTTAGGACCAACAATTAAACAAAGCTTGCCAGAAAATTTCTTCATGGAGAGTTCTTACCCAGAAAAGTAGAGGAAGTTGGTAAACACTTGTAGGTTTTACGACTGGCTTCAGGGAAAGAGGATTCTGGTTTCCATTCATTGGTTATTTCTCTAGGTCCTTATTGCATACTTGGAGTGATATTTCAGCAATTAACAGGAGACCTCCACATTGGCTCCCTGACCATGTAGTAAGACCTATTATGAAAGGAAGTGCCATATGGAAACCACTATCAATTCACTAACCTATCATAAAAATAAAAAGTGATAACCACATTACTTGGGAAATTACAGCAAATTGTACCATCATAAAAATTTAAAAGCTGCAACAACTAACTTTTATTCTCTGTTAATTATCCAGTTTAGCACATGCAGAACACGTATAGCTAGGAGAGAATGGCAAGAAATTATCGTAAATGAAATTAGGTGGTGACTCTGATTGCCAGTGTAGTCCTCTTACTGCTACAAATTAACACATTGCCTGGCAACAGACATGCAGTTTCTAATGTACAGAATGCATATTTCTCCTTTTGAATAAACATTTAATTGCAAAATAACAAAAGGTTTAGCTTCACTTGCCAGAACGGCAGTATACTTTTACACATGCACACACACATTTATATGTGGTATAATTCAGCTATGTAAATAAACTATTTGTAATGGCACTATCTGATCCTCAGGGACATTAAAGAAACAGATCTGCAGGACTTCAAAGCTTTCCTTTCCATATTACTGTATTCCCTACTCAGTCAAAATCATTTATGTTACTTGCTTTGTGAAAAGATTTTAATTGTGACCCCCTGAGAAATACACAATCTGAGCCGGGAATAGAACAGGTGAAAGTCAAGTGCTCTTCTTATACAACTTTGCCTGATGATAGAAATGAATGGAAGACTACAAAAATTCTAAGCAACAAGACTGCAAGCAAGTACCCTGAGCAATTGACCTCCTGGGTAAGGTTCTGGGGAATATTAGGAGTAGAAGAGAGATATGAATTCCAGCTTGACTCAGAACCTGTAGCAGAAACAAGATCTGAAGCCTACTTTTCAATTTGTTTTATATTTAGCACATAATATTATGTGGTTCAGTTTTTATTACAGAGTGAACTTTACTACACTGGTTCTGATTGAAAGACATTCTGTTTCTCACAGATAACTCTAAATTGCTCTTCTTCAATTTCAGAAGTCGTTTGTATTTTAATCTTACCCTCAGAGCCATTTAACAACTTTGTATCTGTACTCTCATAACTGTTTCCAAACAGATGAGTACATAAACACATGAAATATCTTCATTCTTGCTATCTTGCTTGAACAAAATTATAGGCGATCAAGCCAATGAAATATTCACAAATAACCCACAGTAAAGTAATTTTAAAACATGGGAGATCTTAGATAAGAAATTTGAAACTATATCTGTGTTCAAACATTTCTGTTAATAAAGTTTTAGCTAGGAATAGTGTTATGAATATGACTAAAAAGTCTCAATTTCAATATTCTTATAGGCCTTGTCAGGGGCACTCATGCAAAGTTAGTCAATAAAACAAAGAAAAAAGGAGGAGAGTTACTTAAGGATCTCTTCTACTCACCAGAAGATGACAGTGAAAGGCAATCACACGAGGTTTTGTAAGCTACATTTTGGAGTTGATATTACAGCTACTGAAGATAAAGAACCATGGAAATACAGCATGAGTTACCTTGATCAGATTTTTGGTTTAGAAGGAGCTCTCTAGCAATAGCATGAAAAACAGAAGAAAAGTAGAGGCAGGAAGAACAATGGGAAAACTACTACATGAGTCTAGAAAGAAGGCTTGGCGTCTAAGTCATGCAAGAGAAATGAGGGTGCAGAAAAGAGCCATAAGTTTGCTATACAAAGTAACTACTGCAAATTATCTTATTATAAATGTATTATTTCTCAAAGTCAAGATGCCACCCTTTATAAAATTCTCAATAGAGTGAATAAACTACATGTAACTTAACAACAGCATTAGTAGTTTCAAAGATATCTGTCCAAAATCCTCTACTGTAATTTTTTAAAAACTCAGCTATCTAGAACCCTCATTAATTTGAAACTAGCTTGTAATAAAGAAAAACAACTAGTTTTTAAATGGCCTCTGAGTGGTCAAATGAAATGTCACAAAGTTTGCTTAGTGTTAAGGCCCATGTTTAAAGGCTTGGTCAACCGGCTCATGGCACTATTAGGAAGAGGTGCCACCTTTAGGAAATGAGACCAAGTAAAAACAAATTAGTCATTGCAGCATGCCCTTGAATGGGATAACGGTAACCCCAGCAGCTGTTCCTCTCTCTGCTCTCCAGTCACCATGAGGTGAACAGGCCTCCACCACATGTTCCTGCCATAATATCTGTGCCACCACAGGCCCCCAAAACAGTGCAAGTGACCAGGACTGAAATACTGAACTCAATAGCTAGAATATGCCTTTACTCTTAGGTTGATTATCTCAGGTACCTTGTCACAGTAACAGAAAGCTGACTAACACAGAACATTGGTACTGAGAAGAGGAATCATTTCCCTAACTACACCTGAAAATGTGGTTCAGAAGACTTTGGAAGTGGCTCATAGTAGGAGTGTAGAAGAACTTGGTAAAGTTTGGAAGAATGAGCTAGGAAAAAACTAGAATGATTAATACAGAGCTTAATAACAATTCCAGTGAGAACAGAATGCTGATAGGAATGCAGATAGTAAAGGTGATATTCATAAGATTTCAGGAGAGAACAAGGACTCTATTGGGAATGGGACTAGAGGCCATCCTTGATACACATTGACAAGGAATTTGTTTGCATTTTGGCCATGCCCTGAGACTCTGTGTAATGCTGAGCTTAAAGGTTATGGCCTAGTTTATCTGGTGGAGGAAATTTCAAGGAAACATAGAATTCAGGTAGAACTACAGGTGTTACTGGCTGCTTTTAGACAAATTCACTATAAAAATTGTAAGTAAAGAGTAAAACAAAAATCTGGAAAACTTGTAGTTTGGCTAGAAAATGTGAACATTTAAAGATGCAGTCAAGGGGGATGCAATTGCTATAGAGATTAGCACTATTAAAAAGAAGCCAACTGCTTTGCACCAGGACAACACAAAAGATGCCTTGAGGGAACCTCAGACATTGACAAGACCCCACCAATAACAGTTTCAAAGGTGAAAAAAGTATAAACTTGTATCAAAAATTTTTATTTCAGAACAAAGCCCCATGGCACCCTTCTTGCACAGGGCTGCCCAGGGAATTGCTTGTACAGGATTAGATTCTACGTTCAGCTACCAAAGCACTCATAGGCCACTGCAACCAGGGTTCAGATAAGCCCTGTACAGCTTGCATAGGTGGCAAACTTTGGTGTTGTCCACATTATGCTGGTTTTACAGAAATGCAGAATGCAATATTTATAATGTCATGGAGTCTTCTACCAAGATCTCAAAGGAACAAGGGAGATCAAGCAGTACATGTCATGGTCAAAGTCCCTGCCAGAAGTCCTTGATAGGGAAATGCATGAAGCTATGAGAGTAAAGCCAAACTGTTATGGAGAACCCAGGAAGTTAGATATATCAGGAATATAAAACAGCTGCTGAAGGAAGCTACAGGCAATGAGCAGAGCCAACTCAAGAGAGACAACATGGGTTACAACCAACAAGGGCGTAGAGGTGGAACTGCCCAAGCCCTCTGAAGCTTACATCACACTACCATGGACCCCAGATATGAACCTATAATATTTAACGTTTTCCCACAGTGTTTTGATATTACTTTGGTCCAACTCCTTCTTATTATTCCTTTATCCCTCCCTTTCGGAATGGGAAAATTTATCTTGTGCCATCATATCCCAAAAGTATATAACTTGTATTTTGGTTCTTATAGAAATTCTTAGCTGAGAGTTTGCTTTGCGTCTTAGAGATGTGGGACTTAGACTTTACAGCAATGCTGGAACTGTTAAAACTTTGGCAATTCTTACAGATGGACTAATACATTTTGCATTTTGAAACAGACATGAGACTTTGGAGGAAGGTGGTGGAATGCTACAGTTTGGATAAGTGACTCTCACAGGCCCATGTTTACAAGTTTGGTCCCTACCTCATGGCAAACTGTGAGGTTGCAGAACCTTTAGGAAATGGGGCTTAGTAGAAGGAAGTTAGGACATTGGTTGTATGCCCTTGAAGAAGATATAGGACCCCAAACACTTCCTTTCACTCTCTCTTTGATTTCTGGCCACCATGAAGAGATCAGCTCTCCTCTGCTAAGCACTCCCACCATGCTATCTCTACCAATATAGGCCCAAAGCAACAGGGATAAGCAATCATGGACTAAAAACTCTGCTATCATGCGCCAAAATAAATATTTACTCCTTTTAAGTTGATTCTGTCAGGTATTTTATCATAGTAACAGAAAAGTGACTAACATACTTAGTAAACTATATATACTTAAAAGTTCTCAGGTCTCCTTTAGAGCCTACTGATTTTTATAGCCTTTTTTTCTCCCCCAAGAGCTTTGGCTACCTGGATTTCATGTCCTATTGAAATAAAAAGTCAGAATTCCAAATCTTTGATACTTACAGGGGAGAGTAAAACAAAGTGAGTGCATTATATAAGATGGTAAGAAGGAGTGACAGCCAAGACAAAGTAAAACACACACACCCCACAAAAGGCAACACCACTGCTCAGCATCATCCAACCATAGCTAAATGGAAATGAAAGCTAAGTACTATCCAGTTATTCTGATTTTTCAAAAGAAGTTAGAAGGTTCAATTTGAAAGAAAATACTCAAAATTTCAATCACACAGCAAAAGTAAATTATTTCAACACCGTATAAGCCAAATAGAACATCTTTGTGGCATATTTGAGATGTATAAGCCCACAAAATATCAGTTACCTATAGCTACCTCATTTTAGGACAAAGCATCTTAATCCTTTTAACAAAGCTAAGAATATCAATAAATTATTGCATTCCACAATAATTAATATTTGACAAATACCTAATCAAATAAAATGTAAAATTAGTGTGATCTATTTAATAAGGCAGAGAATAATATAAAACATTTGAGAAAGTTTCACATCCATTACAATTAAAGTTTTAAAACAGTAATGATTTAAGCTATTTAAAAACTTTGACTGTCTAGAATGACATTTTACCTGAACTCTTAATCAACAGAATTCTTCTTTATGGTCTTATGCCATTTAGTTGATATATAATTTGTCACAGCTATACATACAACCTGTCAATGAATAGTTAAGAGTGTAAAAATAATAATAGTCATGTGGTCTGTCTCATGCTGTCATCCCAACTTTCTCCTTATAAAATCATCATTTACAGGACAACTCCAGGAATATTACTAAAACCTACCTATAGTCTCTGGAAGCTGTCCAAAGGGCATAGAGCAAATGGAAAAAAAATATTCAGTAAAATCTAAATCTTGGTTAAAAAAAAATAGCAAAAGTCTATGCCATCTGAGCCATGACCTATTTTATCCCATCCCACCAGATACCAGCTCAGCGTATACTAGAAACCTAACCCTACACAGGTACATTCACAAACAAGATTCTCTGTCTCCTCAGCTCCCAATGTAGTATAAGGTTATGTTTCTTTTTTCCCCCAGGACAGTCCAAGAGTAGTTTTCATCCCCCTAACTCAGTTGCAGAAACTCTATTCCAGCAGGAGCAGATGAGAGATATTGGCTCTCATTCTCCACTTAGGTGCCTGCCTTGAAAAGAGGACCCCTATCCCAGACAAGGAACACTGAGAATACTGAGACCCTGATTACCCTCTGGCCCAGTAAGGCAGATATTCTATGTCAGATGAAGCAATCCAAGGAGATCAGAGGCTACTGCCTCTACTAATGCCCTATCTGTGAAATCACCGTATTACTTCAATTACCCTAACTCCAGTAGGGCAGCACAGAGATTTTGCCCAGGAAGAAAGGCAGGAAATAAGGGCAGAGAGCTCCAAAATACTCTGCAAGGAAACCTGCTTTATATAAAGCAGAGTATAGAGAAGTTCAAGCTTCAGGACACTGGAGATTCTGACTGGTAAGCAATTAAGAGGAGGTATGATAGTAATAAGGGAACTTACAGACCAACTAGAACTTTACTAGAGAGATTTGGGGAAGGGAAACTGAAGAAAAGCTTTCTAGCAATTTAAACAAAACTCAAAGACTAGTTTCAAAAATTAAATTTAAAATTAAATCCACCCTCTAAAGTGGACTGGTATTCGGGTTTGAATATGAGGTGTCCCTCAAAAACGCACATATGAAACAATCCAAGAACATTCAGAGGTGAAATGATTAGATAATGAGAGCTGTAACTTAATTGGGGTACATTAATCTATAGAATGGATTAACTGGGTAGTAAATGTAGGCAGGTAGGGTGTGGCTAGAGGAGGTAGGACATGCCTTCAGAGTTTATATTTTTGTCCCTGGTGAGCAGAGCTCTCTATTTCTGCTTCCTGGTTTCCAGGTTCTAAGCAGCTTTCCTCTGCCATGATGTTCTACCTCACACCTCAAGCCCAGAGCTATTTTTTTTTCTTTTTTCTTTTTCTTTTTCTTTTTATTTGATGGATATAGAGATACAATTGAGGGGGAAACATTATCAAACCATCAATGACCAATATATATATACTTAGTTATCCAGGGGTAATGCCAAATCATGGATGCCCAGCTTGGGTTTCCCCTGTTGCAGTTTCCCCCAGAAGAACTCTTGCATTAAATGGGTATCTCGTGGAGGAATGACATCTGCTTCTCAGATGGTTCCCCCATATTCCCACTCTCCAGTCTCCTAGGAGTTCTTCCTACCCACTCTCCCCTCCCCATCCCCCACCCTATGCCTCCTAGTAACTAGGGAGCCTTCCCCCTATTACTCTGAGAGTCACACAATTTGAAGTTATTGTTAGCTTAGCTGTCTAACATATTGCTTCCCCATATATTCTAGCTTCCACAGATGAGAGATACCATTCGGCCCTTGAGTCTCTGAGATTGGGACACTTCACTGAGCATAATTCTTTCCATTTCCATCCATTTGATTTCAAAAGCCATAATATCATCTTCTCTAATATGCCCAGAGCTTTGAAGTTGGCAGACCATGGACCGAATCTCTAAAATCATGAGCCAAAATAAACATTTCCTCCTCTATGTTGTTCTTTTCAGATCTTTTGGTCACAGAAACAAACAAACAAAAAAAAGCTAACTAAAACCATTGAATTCACAATTATCAAACTGTGAATATATGAGCAATATAAGATCTCAGTGCATTGTCAAAGATAATAAATATAATCAGCTGGCAATTAATATTAGCTAATATTTGAGTATGGTAGCGAGAAAATCCAAGTTCAACAGAGAAATCAAAAGAAGGAGAGATACAGAGAACCCTGTTAAAATCATTTTCATCACAGAGAGATAGCGCAGCTAGCCCCAAGGCTGAGCCCTACAAGGAACAATGTGCAGGCTGCACCCTGCAGGTAAAATGACTTCACAAAAACAGTCCAGGGAAGTTTCCAACAAATAAACCAGCAAACTCCCATGAACATGAGCCCTAAAAGAGTGATCAGTGCCAGAGCTTTCACAATATATTATCTAAAAAGTCCAGATTCAATCAGAAAGCTTCAGGATTTGCAAACAGGAAAGTATATGACACATACACACAAAAAATGTAAGCAACAGAGACCTCCTTGAAGGGAACCATATGGTAAATTCAGCAGATGCAGATTTCAAAGCAGCCACTATAATATATATATATATATATATATATATATATATATATATATATATATATATATATATAATATTCATTCCAGAAACTATATTTAAGCAAGCAAAGGAATGTATGATGACAATATATCAAGTCGAGAATATCAATAAAGAGACATACATTTTTTGAGAAGCAAATGGAAATTCTGGGAGTGAAAAGCATAAAAATTGAAATTAAATATTCACTCGAGAGACAAACAGTACATGTTAGCTGAGAGAAGAACAAAATCAGAACACTTGAGAGAGGTCAATAGACATTATGCCATCTAGTGGACAGGAAAAAAATGAGGAAAAATGAGCAAAGCCTCAGAAAGGTAGGTAGGATACCTACAAGCGTACACATAATGGGAGGGTCAGAAGGAGAGGAGAGAAAGAACAGAGCAATACTTTTTTCAAAGAAAAAACTGGGTTAAAAAATCCCAAATATGATGAAAAACACTAATTTGTCCTTACGCAGAGCTCAAAGGACTCCAATTAAGATAAATACAAAGATATTCACACCCGGAAATACAGCAAAACTGCCACTGCCAAACAGAAAAAAGCAGCGAGAGCAAACGACAGTGCACACAGGAGACCCTCGTTAAAATTAACAACCGACTCACCAGGAACAGAGGAGCCCCGAAAGCAGAAGAGAGACATGTTCAAAGTGCCAACATAACCAAAATTAACTGTCAACCAAAAACCTTCTACTCTGCAAAACTATCTTTCTAAACTGATGGAAACATGAAGACATTATCAGATAAACCAACACAGAGTGAATTTGTTTCCAACAGACCCATCCTCCTAGATATATTGTAAAAAATTCTGCAGAATGAAAGAAAGAAACCCCCAACAATAACTTCAATCACACCAAAATTCTAAGAAAGCAAGTTAAAGTGACTGTGTAATTTTAAGATAGTATAAATCTTTCTTCCCATTGCTTCTCTCTCCCTCTTTTTTTCTTTTTCTTTTTTTTTTCTTTTTAAAGAGAAAGGGACAGTGAGAGAGAGAGAGAATAAATTTTATTTAGTTTTTCATGTGGCTTTCGTTGCTCCAACACTTCATTACGTACATGGTACTGGGATTTGAACCCACAACGTGCATGCCAGGCAAATGCCACAACCACTAAGCCACCACCCCAGCCCCCCCAACCTCAGCTTCTCTTAACTGACTTAAAAACAATTGTAACCACTACACATCAAAATTTAAAGCACTGATAATACTAAATGCTGGTGAGGATGTAGAGCAACAAGAAGTCTCATTTATTTCTTGTGGGAAAGCAAACTGGTGTAGTTACTTTGGCAGTTTGTTCTGTAACTAAATATATTCTTATGATGTGATCAAACTACCATGATACTTGACATTTACCCACATTACATGAAAACTGAGGTCCATACAAAATCCTGCACACTGATGTTTATGGAACTTTTCTTTTTATTTATTTATTTATTTGGTACCAGGGATTGAATGCAGGGGCACATAACTACTGAGACACATCCTCAACCATCTTTTCCCACATTTTTATTGGTGCATTAAAGTTGTACATAATGATGGGATTTGCTGTTACATAATCATGCATGCACACAATACCGCAATATCCTACCCAAGCACACCACCTTCCTCCTCTGTTAAAGACCCTTTCTTCTGATAGGTGCAGAATGTATTTTTTTTCTTTTTTTAAAAATTTATTAGATGGATATAGAGATACAATTGAGGGGGAAACATTATCAAACATTCAAGAGCCAATGTATATATACTTAGTTATCCAGGGTAAATGCCATCTCATGGATGTCCAGCTTGGGTTCCCCCTGTTGCTGTTTCCCCCAGAAGAACTTCTGAGTTAAATGGATATCTCATGTAGGACAGAGATCTCCTTCTGAGATGAATCCTCCATATTCCCAACATCCAGTCTCCTAGGATTTCTTCCTACCCTGTCCCCACCTGGCCCCCTCTCTATGCCTTCAAGTGTCCTAGGGAGTCGTCTCCCTGCTGCGTTGAAAATCATACAATTTGAAGTTATTATTAGCTTAGCTGTCTAACATACTGCTTCCCCGCGTATTCTAGCTTCCACATATGAGAGATACCATTCGGCCCTTGAGTCTCTGAGATTAGGATACTTCACTCAGCATAATTCTTTCCATCTCCATCCATTTGGCTGCAAAAGCCATAATATCGTCTTCTCTAATGGCTGAGTAGAATTCCTTTGTATATATGTACCAAAGTTTTTGTATCCACTCATCGAGTAAGGGGCATATGGTTTGTTTCCATAATCTAGCTATAGTAAATTGGGCTGTATAAACATTGTTGAAGCCATATCACTATAATATGCTGATTCTAACTCTTTTGGGAAAATACCCAGGAGTGGGATAGCTGGGTCATAAGGTGGTTCCATCCTTAATTTTTTGAGGATTCTCCACACTGCTTTCCAGAGTGGCTGAACCAGTTTGCAGTCCCACCAGCAGTGTAACAGTGATCCTCTTTTCCCACATCCTCTCCAGCATCTGTTATTGTTAGAATTTTTCATTTTTGCCACTCTAACACGAGTAAGGTGGTATCTCATTGAAGTTTTGATTTGCATTTCCCTTATAGCTAATGATGTAGACCATTGTTTCATATATTTATTTATGGGCTTTCTGGACTTCCACTGGAGAGAAGTTTCTTTTAAGTTCTTTAGCCCATTCATTGATTGGATTATTTGTGATTTTGGTGTTTAGTTTCTTTAGTTCCTTGTATACTCTGGATACTAGCCCTCTGTCCGAGATGTAGCAGGCAAAGGTTTTCTCCCATTCTGTAGGTTCTCTCATGATACTCTTGACTAGATCTTTAGCTGTGCAAAAACTTTTTAATTTAATTGCATTCCATTCATTTATTCATGACTTTACTGCTTGAGTCATGGGAGTTTTGTTAAGGAAGTAGCTGCCGACTCCTATGTGTTGTAGTGATGACCCTACTTCTTTTTCTAGTAAGTTTAAAGTTGTTGACTTAATATCCAGATTTTTGATCATTTTGATTTAATTTGTGTGCAGGGTGAAAGATAAGGATCCAGCTTCAGTTGTCTACATATGGCTGTCCAGTTTGTCCAACACCATTTGTTGAACAGGCTATCTTTCTTCCACACTATGCTTTTGCCCCCTTTATCAAATATCAAATAGTTAAAGATATGGGGGTTTGTCTCAGGATCTTCTATTCTGTTCCACTGATCTTCAGTTCTGTTTTGATACCAATACCATGCTGTTTTTGCTACTATGGCTCTGTGGTATAATTTCAGGTCAGGAATTGAGATACCCCCTACTTCTTCCTTTCTACAGAGTAATGTTTTGGATAGTCTGGGTCTCCTGTTATTCTATAAGAACTTGAGAATTGCTTTTTCTATGTCTGTGAAGAATGCCATAGGTATCTTGATGGGGATTTCATTGAATCTGTATAGGGCTTTGGGTAGAATGACCATTTTTATTATATTGATTCTGCCTAACCATGATCATGGAATGTTTTTCCATCTACTCAGGTCTTCTGTAATTTCTTTTTTTAGTGTTTGATAGTTTTCTTTGTAGAGGTCCTTAATATCCTTTGTAAGGTTAATGCCAAAGTATTTGATTTTTTTGGAGGAGATGGTGAATGGGAGAGTTTTCCTGATTTCTTCTTCTGTGGATTTGTTGCTGGAATAAAGGAAAGCTAGTGACTTACTGGAGTTGATCTTGTAGCCAGCTACATTGCTGAAATGACCTATAAGCTCTAGGAGTTTTCTCGCTGATGATATTGGGTCTTCAAGGTATAGAATCATGTCATCAGCGAAAAGAGATAACTTCCTCTTTTCCTACACAAATACCTTTGATTTCCTTGTCTTCCCTAATACCTCTAGCAAGGGTTTCAAGGACTATATTGAACAAGGGTGGGGAAAGCAGACAGCCTTGTCTAGTACCTGAATTCAGTGGAAATGCTTTCTGTTTTTCTCCATTGAGGATAATGTTGGCTATGGGTCTGTCGTAAATGAATCTGACATAGTTAAAGTATCTTCCCTTGATCCCTATCTTTTCCAGAGTTTTGAGCATAAAGTGGTGTTGAATTTTATCAAATGCCTTCTCCGCGTCAATTGAGATGATTATATGATTTTTGTTTTTAATTCTGTTTATGTGGTGAATTACATTTATTGATTTGCATATGTTGAACCAGCCTTGTTTTCCTGGAATGAAGCCCACTTGATCATAATGTATTATCTTTTTAATGTGCTTTTGGATCCGATTAGCTAAAATTTTATTAAGGATTTTTGTATCAATGGTCATCAGGGAAATTGGTAGTTTTCTTTCCTTGACATGTCTTTGTTGGGCTTTGGAATCAGTGTAATATTTGCTTCATAAAAAGTGTTAGGGAGTGATCCCGCTTTATCAATTTCCTGGAAGAGTTTGTAGAGGATCGGGGTTAGTTCTTCTGTGAAGGCTTTGTAGAAATCAGTCGTATATCCATCCGGACCTGGGCTTTTCTTTTTTGGGAGAGCTTTGATTGCTGCTTCAATTTCAATTTCTGTGATAGGCTGGTTTAGGTTTTCAGTGTTCTCCTGTGTTAAATAGGGAATGTCGTGTGTGTCCAAGAACCTGTCCATGTCCTCCAGGTTATCAAACTTGGCAGAGTATAAATTTTCAAAATAGGTTCTGATAATCTTCTGGATCTTGGATGAGTCTGTGGTGATATCCCCATTTTCATCTTTGATTTTGTTGATTTGTTTCATTTTGTTCTTCCTTTTGGTGAGGTTGGCAAGGGGTCTGTCGATTTTGTTCACTCTTTCAAAGAACCAACTCTTAATTTTGTTAATAGTTTTTATAGTTTTTTTGTTCTCAATTTCGTTGATTTCAGCTCTGATTTTGGTAATTTCCTGTCTTCTGATAGATTTGGGGTTGGACTGTTCCTCCTTTTGTAGTCGTTTGAGTTTAAGCATAAGGCTATTTATCTGATCTCTTTCTAGATTTTTTTTTTAAGAGAGAGGGACAGTGAGAGAGACAGAAAGAGAGAAACAACTTTATTTAGTTTTTCATATGGCCTTCGTTGCTCCAACACTTAGTTGTGTACATGGTGCTGGGGTTTGAACCCGGGTCCTCATGCTTGCTAGGCAAGTGCCGAAACCGCTGAGCCACCGATCCAGCCCCTCTTTCTAGATTTTTGATGTATGCACTCAGTGCTATAAATTTACCTCTTAAGAATGCCTTCATACTGTCCCAGAGGTTTCGGTATGTTGTTTCCTCATTCTCGTTCAATTCCAAGAATTTCTTAATTTCTGCTCTCATTTCCTCTTTCATCCATCCTTCATTTAAGAGGTAGTTATTCAATTTACAAGTATTTGAGTAGTTTCTGTTGATTCTCTTGTTGTTGATTGCTAAGATCACAGCATTATGATCTGACAGAATACATGGGATTATATCCACTTTTTTATATTTGTTAAGATTATCTCAGTGAACTAGGATGTGGTCTATTTTAGAGAAGGATCCATGAGCTGCTGCGAAGAAGGTAAATTCAGCTGTCTTAGGATGGAATATTCTATAGCTGTCTGTTAAGCCTGATTGATTAATAGAGTTGTTCAGATTGGAGATGTGTTTATTGATTTTTTGCTTTGATGATCTGTCTTGAATTGATAATAGTGTGTTGAAGTCCCCCAGAGTTATTGTATTGAGGTCAATGAGGGGATTAATGTCCTTAAGTAGTTTTTTGCATAAATTTGGGGGGGGTTGTAATTGGGGGTATAAATGTTAATTATCATTATATCTTCTTGATGAACTGTCCCTTTTAGTATGATATAGTGACCCTCTTTGTCCTTTCTGACTAGTTTTAGTTGGAAATTGATTTTATCCATTGTGATACGAATTGGTTTGCCTCTGAATGTGATTTGGGGATTTTCTCTAGCAGCTTTTAGAATTCTCCCTTTAATTCCTGTGCTATTCATTTTGTGTATGACATGTCTTGGTGAGTTTCTCAATTGATTAGGTCTATTTGTTGTTCTATAAGTATCTTGGATGTGGTATTCCGGATCAATAGTAAAGTGAGGCAAGTTCTCACTTAAGATTTCGCTTAAAAAGTTCTTGAAGCCTCTTGTTTGCTGTTTGGAGTTTTCCTCCAGACCAATGATTCTCAGATTATTACGCCTCATCTCATCAAATATTACTTGGAAGTTCTGATTATGTAATATAAGCTGTTTATCTTGTTTTTCTTGAGTTCTACAATGTTTATCCAATCCTCATTGTCCAAAACTCGTTCTTCAAGCACTGAAGTTCTACTTTCAGTGGAGTATAATCTGGTGTTGGTACCATCCAGTGTAGATTTGAATTGGTTAACCATGTTTTTTAATCCTGATAGCTCTGCTACATCTCTTTCCAGAAAGTCAATATCTTTGTATAGTTGATCTTTCATCTCATGGAACTGTTCCCTAATTTCCCTGTAGAAGTTGTCTCTGATCTCTTGAAATTGATCTCTGATCTCTTTCGTTATTTCATCTCTTAACTCTTTGATTGCATTACTAATCATAATGTTGATACAATGTCTTTGGTTCTCATTTAGGGCCCCTACTATGAGGTCCTTGGGTGGGGAGTTGTGGGGCTGGGGAGGGGAGTTATTTCCCCTTTTCCTCATTTTCTGAGTCAGAGAGCTATTCTTTTATTTCAATTCTTGGTGGAGTAATTGGGGCTTCTTATAGCTTTGCTTCGTTGTGAAGGGGAGCTATTTGGTCAATACAGACCTAAAGATGCCAAACCGATCTGTGAGAAATTGAGAGGCTATAGGTCTAAATACTAGTCCATTTCAAATAAAACAGATGAGCTGGTGATTAGCACCAATAGTAGCAGCTTTCCTTGAGAGAAGTCTCACTGTATATTATGATAGCAAGCAAGCACCTGTTTTGAAGCATGTCTGTTTGTTCAGGTAATAGGGTGTTAAAAATTTAAAAATAATATATTCCAGCGGGATTCCTATTTTAAGAAAAAAACCAAGAGGTAAACAAAAAAACCAAAATTAGTAAAGTTCTGAGTTTTTCTGCCCCCTAGGTCAGCGAGTATGTACCATGGGGGGGGGGCGGTGCGTTCAAATCTGACATCAAGCTGGGGATTCTTCGGATTTGAGCTTGTTGGAGGACAAGCTGTTTGGTTAAGTCTGGTGGCCTGATTTTTCTTAGAGGATCACCTCAAAAGTTTTCTGCTGCAAAGGGATATTCAGCTCTCCCCGGGCTGTAATCCTAAGATGGTTGCTTTCTGCCTATCCACACTCTAGAAATCTTTTGGACCTGGAGCTCAGAAGTTGTAGACAATTGAGTTGATCCTAGTGTAGATGAGTGGGGTCTCTGACTGATCCAAGGAGAGTAGCTAGCCTGAGACTCGCTTCCTCAGAAGCACTGGTGACCCACTCTGCTTGTCTTGTGATCTTCAGAAGTCCCAAGAGCTGCTCTGTAGGGTTAACTGAAACCCACAGAAGATGGTCCAGGTCATGCCGGTGCTTATGTGGTTCTGATTTGCAAGCACTAGGAGCCGCCCACCTGGAGAGGTCACGGCCAAGGAAGCCTTGGCTATGCAAGCGGCTCAGATTCTAAGAGGAAGCCCATGTTGCCCCATATATTCAAAGCTTCCTGAGGCAGATATCAAGCAGAGGCTGGAAGATCCCCTTTAGAGAGATGTGCCCTGCTGGAGCAAGTTCTGTTCATAGGCTCCTCCTTTTGGGCGAGAAGAGGGGCAGCAGAAGGGCAGAAGGTCGCCAACCAAGAGGTTTGTGAGCTGGAGCAGTGAATGTCAGTTCCATACAGCCCCCAGGGCAGATGGCCAGTTGGTGGGGGGCAGTAGCTTCCGTTTCTGATTGTGGGGACTGACGCCCCTTAATACTGTTGGGCCACCTGCTCCACCCCACTCTCCCATGCTGGTGGGAGCACTTCTGTTAAAGGACTTTAAAATCAGCTCTTGTAACCCAAGGGCACCAGTGGAGAATTATTGTCTGCCGTGATTGAGTTAAAGATCTTGTGCCGAATTTTCTCCTTCCCCGGCTCCTTGGGCAGCGACCATAGGTGTAAAGTGGATTCCCACAGACCCTTTGGGAAAGGGCCCAATCTCAGGGTGACAGATTCTGTTTTTCTGGCCGTGATGTCTGAGGGCCCAAGATCGCTTTTTTTTTGCTGAGCAACACGCCCCACCCTCAGGGAAACATCACAATGGCTGCCACCGCTGGCACAAACAGCTGCAAGTTCGCTAATGTGAACAATTAATTCCCAGCACTTTATGCAAGATTATGTAAATTAAGAGACCTCAGATCAGGGAGTTTGCAGCCACCGGGTTAGGGTGTTTGGTTAGGAAACTTGCTCCCTCATTCCTCCCTCCGGAGCAGCTCCCCTCCCCCTGGGTGTGGGGCAGAGTGCCTCGGGCTCCACTAAGCTCTCCTTTATATAAGTTAATGGACCGCATTATTCCTTTGGCGTTAAAGAGTTGGGGGGGGATAATGTTCCCCTACATTGGGTGCTTTGTCCTACCGTGGGAATCCGGGTGCTGTCCTGTAGCGTGAGGTGAATCTCAGGAGCTTCTCGGAGTCATTGACAGTGGGGTGGACGCCATCTTGAATCCCCAGAATATACTTTTTTCCCCCCTCACTTTATACCCTCCCTTTCCTCCCTCCTGACCCTTCTCCCCTTCCCCTTCTCTTTCCTCTACTCTACTAGACTTCCTCTTGTACATCTAGTGATTTGTTATTTGAATGGTTCTTTATTTAATCCTATTCTTCACTCCTCCATTCCTTTATTAAATTCAGCTACCACAAATGAGAGCAAACATGACTGCTGAGTTTCTGAGTCTGGCGAATTTCACTTAGCATGATATTCTCCATTTCCATCAGTGAATACCATAATTTCATTCTTTCTAATAGTTGAGTAGAGCTACATTGTATGTATATACCACAATTTCCTAATCCACTCATCTAGTGATGGGCATCTGGATTGTTTTCATAATTTAGCTATTGTGAATTGTGCTGCTATACACATTGATGTGGCAATATTGCTACAGAAGGCCAATTTTATGTCCTTTGGAAAGATCCTCAAGAGTGGGATAGCTGAGTCATATGATAGGAACTTTTTTTTAATTGGACATTTATTCATAATTTTCAATGTTTCAAAGAAATCAAGATGTTCTTTAGTTCTAAGGAGTGAATAAATGAACTGAAATATTCCAGACAATGGACTATTCATTCATCACTAAAATGAAACGAGCTATTAAACGATGAAAAGATACGTAGGAAACTTAAGTGCGTTTACTAAGAAAAAGAAATCAATCTGAAAAAAAACTATACACTGTATGATTCTTCTCCTTGCTTTGCTTAACTGATTTTAAAAGATAAGTTATGTGCATACATTCTACCTTCCAAATGATATAGCTGAACTATCTTGACTCCAATCTAAAGCCTATCCTTTTACTTCTATACTCACTCCTCTCTTTCCTGGACGAGGACATGACTCCACCAATTCCTTTTTATCCTAAAAACTAATTTAACTAATTTAAACAATAATTGACATTATTCAAATTTAACTAATTTTCATAATAATATGACATTCTGGAAAAGGGAAAACAACAGAGACTGTGTTTTAATCAGCTTTTCTGCTGCAGTGTCCAAAAGACTTGATGGCAACAATTTGAGAAGGAAAAATTTATTTGGGGCCCACAGTTTCAGAGGTCTCAGTTCATTAGATGGCTGATTGCATTTTTCAGAGTACCAAGTAAGACAAGGCAAAACATCATAGTAGAAGAGTGGAGGAAAGCATCTTAGGACTGGCAATAGGAATCAGGGAGGGTAGAGAAGAGAGGGAGAGAGAGGGAAAGAGGGAGAGAGAAGGAGAGAGAGAGAAGGAGAGCGAGAAACAAAGCAAACTTTTTGTGGACAAAATATAAACTCCAAAGTCATGCCCCCCCAATGACCCATCTCCTCCAGCCATAGCCTACCTGCCCTCAGCTATAACCAGTTAATCCCTGAAGATTAATTAACTGATTAGTTTAAGACTCTTAAAACTCAATCACTTCACCTCTAAACTTTCTTGCATTTTCTCACACATGAACTCTTGGTGGACACCACATATTTAAACCTTTATAGATAGTAAAAGAACAATGGTTATTACGGGTTAGATAAGAAGGAAGGATAGACAGAAGGAGCACAAAGGACTTTTACAGCAGTGAAACTATTCCGTATGATACTGTGATGATAGTCACATTGTTGCCAGAACCACAGAAAGCTGAATACCAAGAGTGAACCTGAATGTGAACTATGGACTTTGGGTGATAATGATGAGTCATGTAGATTCATTGATTGTAACAGTTAGGCTGGGTGTGTTTATGCATGTCTGTAATCCCAGCAACTCAGGGTGCTGAGGCAGAGGATTGTAAATTCAAGACCAGACTCAGCAACTTAGCAAGACCTTGTTGCAAAATAAAAAATATAAGGGGCTAGGGATGTGGCTCAGTGGTAAGGCACCCTTGGGTTCAATCCCTGATACCAAAAAAAGAAAAAAAACCCAAAATAACAGAGCACTCTGTTGCAGGATGTTGATGGCAGCGGCAGCTATGAATGTGTGAGTGCAAGGTCTATGAAAAATCTATCTGTTTTGCTATGAACCTAACACATCTCAAAAATTAGATCTTATTTTTTAAAAAGCAATTGTATAAAATGTGTATATAATCATAACATTGGGCCTATAACATACATACAATATATTCACAGTAACAGCACAAGGGAGGTGGGTGAGGACAAAGTTGTGTCCACCTCATGAAATGGCTCTAGATGATGAAGTTCCGATCAACAGGAGAAACACTGCCAGTTTGAACTGAGGACAGGATAAAATGTAGCAAAAACTGTCAGACTTTTGGAATTTTACAGGAAGGAACCAGGCCAATAGACTTTCAATGCAAACATGCATTATCTTTCAAAAAAAAAGGGAAGAATTATGCCAAAGGCAGTTCAGATTCAAGTGGAGTTGCAGCTTCCACAACAGGCTCAGAGGGCACAAACATGGAGGGAAGGGCCACCCTCCCCTTGGTTATAGAGGTTGGGATATTTTGAATATGAAACATCAACAAAGGAGGGAAGCTTCCAAAACCCTAGTCACCATACAGAGGCCCACCTTCCTGTAAACAGGTCATACACACATTCTACCTTCCTCTTAATACAGATGAACTATCTTGACTCCAAACTACACCCCATCCCTCCACTTCTGTACTAACTCGCCTCTCTTTCCTAGGCAAGGACACACTCCAGCAATTCTACCCTTTTTATCCCGCATCATTACTTTTCCTTTTCTACCAGATTATTTCTTTTAACGTACAACTATGCATTTATTTGTGCTGGTTTATTATCAAGTATTATGAGAATCTAAATGTCATTAGAGTTTATGTTTTTAAGAGGTTTTTTAAATATGTGTAAGGAAGAAAAATATTTGGGGGAGGAAAAAATCCAACCCATTAGAAGTCATTCCAATGCAACTTTAAAATTATCATGCCTTGGACATCTACTTCATCATTTATTTATACAATAAATATCTATCTGCACATTGGTAGAAAATTTAGCTCTATAAAACAAATCAAACAAAAAATTAAATTTCACAAACTAGTAAATAACACAAGAAAAAAGACTGTTCGTAGTTAAAACCCAGAAAGCTTCAGAAATTTAAAAAATGAAAGCTATTTTAAAACATTGCATGCTTTCATAAAAACGTCAATGTTTACCCTATTGTCAAGCTTATCTAAAAAGAACAGGGGGTAGAAGGAAGGGATGGGGAGGGGAAATACTGGGTACTGAGTTAAAACAAGGTATGAGCTAAGCTATTATAATTGGGTTAATATATGTTCTATTGTCATGTATATCAGAAAAGCACAGGGGGTGGAGAAAGAAGGGAAAGGGAAAAACTGGGGACTGAATTAAAACAAGCTAAATCCCATGCTTTTATATCATGTATTCCTAAAAAGGAACCAATAAAAATGAAAAAAAAAAAAAACAAAAGACCTAAAACCTAAATCTTTCAGGAAAACAAATGCAAGCCTCTAACTCACTGACTTGCCAAGGATGGACTGTGCTGCTGGTACATCACATACATTTTTTGTGTCATATTCCAATCAGTTATTAGCTATCACCATGACCAGACCCTGAACATATTATTTATGTTACCTCATTAATGAACACTTCAATCAAAACTATTTATTAAGTGCCTACTCTGTTCTAGTTATTGTTCACAGAAGAATAAACAAAATATACAAAAGTCTCTGCCTATTGCATCATATGTTCTGAGGAAGTCAATAAAACAAAATTTTAGGTAGGAGTTTAGGGACGTCAAGATGGCAGAGGCAAGGTACAAGAAAAATGGCTGGAGAAGAAGGAGCGAGATGAGTCATGATGACCCTGTTCATGAAAAGTACCATTACCATGACAACTCCCCTGTCACTGAGGGTTTATTGCCCACTGTGACTCCCACCATAGCTTCAGTATTCTAATTATATGAAAATAAAATAACCAATGGTGACAGTGGGCAGTACACTAATTAGGTATAATAAAGTGATCAAAGGGAACAACTGAAGCAGAATCTTCAATCAGGTCCATGTGGGAAGGGGAACTCCTTACAACTCAGCATAGAAGACAAGAATTTCCAGGGTCCGGATCCTCTCCCCCTCTCCCTCTCAGCCTGCTCTATTTTACGGAGTGTACTTTTTCTACTTTATAGACCATCATTTTCACCTTCAATAAATCTATGCTTTGTCTGTCACTTTTGCATGTCATGTCTTGCTCAATTCTTTATCCAGGATGCCAAGAACCTGTACTCAACTGGAAATTCCACCAGTAACAAAACCAACCAACAATAAAAAAGAAAAAAAAGCAGACACTTAGAGCTATGTAGGACTGTGCATGTCACAGTGACTACACTGGATTGCAATGTCAAGAAAGGTCTCCTTGAGATGCTGGTTAAGCTAAAACCTGAAACTCATCTAGGAGAAATTTCATTATACAGATAGAAAACTGATACTTAGAGAGGTTATTGAGCTTGACAATATCATAGAGCTAGTAAGTAATATAAAGTTATTGGGTAATATTGATATTGATATTAATATTGATAAAATCTAGAGTCAGCATGTATTTGAAACAAAACTATTAATTTTTCCTCAAGAAGGGAATGAGCTCGATCTTTCATTCTTCCTGGGGGGAGGGGAAGAAATCAATATTATCCTTCTATCTCTCTGGCTATCATATATCGAATGTAGTGTATGACATCTGTTTCAATAAATGATAGATGATATCATTTTAAAACACACACACACACACACACACACACACAGGTATGGGCCTCCAATTTAACCATCATATGAAGATATTTTGACTTTACAATGGTGCAAAAGCATTACACATTCATTAGAATCCATTTTCAATCTTTTCTTGGGCTAACCACAAGTGGTATATTTTCTCATGATGTTGGGCAGAGAAAGCGATCCACAGCTCCTAATCACTACCCTGTCACACGGATCAACAACCAATACTCTACAGTGTGCTTACTAAGTTATCATGTTCAGTAGGTTGGGTGTATTAAATGCATTTTGACTTCCAATATTTTCAATTTAAATGCATTTATCAGAACATAACCTCATCTTAAGTTGAGGAGCATTTTATTTATACACGTTTGTTGGGCAGGCCCAAAATGGCTATATTTACACTCTGTCATTGGGACTTCCTACAGGCTGGTTTTAGTATATAGCCAAGGTCATGAATACCCTGATTCAGCTTATGTTCTCAAGGTCATAAACATTTACTTGTGATCATGTGCCCGCTTATTTAACCTGTTGGCAATATGCCTTCTTTGTCTGTCATATAAAAAGGGCCATGGAAATGGTTAAGGAGGCTAAAGGAAACACGCGAGGGCAAAACGGGGCTGGAGCTAGAGGTTGGGAACTGCTGCTGCCTCTGAATAAAGAATGTCTACTCTCCCAACTGTGTCTGTCTCACATCTTCCACCTGCCAGGATCCAAAATCTTTTCCCAGGGTCTGAGCCTCTGCCTGACAATATTACATAGGTAGTGACTCCTATAATAAGGATTGTAAGATTTCATAAACTGTGTAGATTAGCTGTTGGGCAAGTTAGAAGGGCAGATTATGAGTCTCAAAATCAGATTCAGATTCATGTTTGGGGAAGAGATGGCATGGCACCAAATATGCATCTTTTACAAACACCCCAGATGATTTTGCTGCAATGACCAACAGACCACATCTTCACAAGCCTTACATTACAGTTTATTTCAACAATCCTTAACCCAAGTGTGCATCAGAATCATCTGGGGAGGGTCTATTAAAACAGATTGCTGTGCCTAATCCAGAATTTTGGATCATTAGGTCTGGGGTGGTACTGGGAATTTGCATTCCTAACAAGTTCTCAGACTAAGCTGATGCAGCTGGTTAAGGGATTGATCACACTTTGAGAACCACTTGTATATTTAAAAGTTTTTCAAATAATGGTGGAAATAGTGTGCTGCTTTATGGAATTTCTTGTAATTTCCTTTGAAAAATCTCGTAGGAAATAAAGAATTAGAAGCATACTAAATCTTATAATGTGAAATAAAATAAACTTGTAGTAGCATAGTCATCATTAGAGCCTGTGGATTCACTGATCTTGACGGGAAGTTGAGCGGGGAAAGGGTTAGGTGTCCTGCAAGAAAAGTAGTTAAATTCCTAGCAAGATTACTGTTACATGCTCCTGTTGGTACAAAATCGATTGGCATCTTTGAAATCCCTAATTTAGCTGACCTGTTTTCTGCCTCAAGAACTGTGCAAAACAAATAACAAAAAACACCTACATGTCTACTCTACCAGGTGTGTTAAAACAACTAAACTTAAATCAGGCTATTGATCTGATGCACAGAAGCAACTTCATTCTAAAACCTTTGTTGATACAAATCACCTCTAATTTGTCAAACGTTAAGGCCAGTCTGTTTGTTAAAGTAAAGAAAGCTGTATGTGTGACTGTGTTTGGCATGCAAAAACCCATCTCCCCTGGATCACTCTTTTATTCTTCGTTCTCTCATCATTTGTATGCTTTAATCTGTACATATTATTGTGCACATACTTTGCTTTACAATTTATCTCTTTTTTGTTTGTTTCCACAAACTGATTAACAGTTATTTCAAAACAGGAATCACCTGCCTCATACCTCCACACAGCATTATATTATTACTATAAGGAACACTGAGGAAAAAAACATTGAAGAAGAAATACCCAAACAAAAATACCTGTTCCAATGCTTTTGCTTTGGTGAACCATTTGCTACATTTATCTTCTTTGGAAACCAATAGATTATAGAGATAAGACATTATGCAGTGTGGAAAATCTATAAAGTGTAGGTAATTGTTATTTGATGAAATTATTGTTGAACAGACAGAAGTTATAACTATGTAAAGAAATGGAACAAATGCAGTTTTTAAAAACTGTTGTGAAAGGCCCAGCATGGTGGTGCCCTTCTGTAAGGACGGGGAACTCCAGAGGCTGAGGCAGGAGGATTGAAAGTTCAAGGTCAGCCATGGCAACTTGGCAAAGCCCTAATTAACTTAGTCAGACCCTGTCTCAAATTAAAAAACAAAAAAAGGTTGGAGATGTGGCTCAGTGGTAAAGCACTTATGGGTTCAATTTCAAGAAACAAAAAACAAAAAAAAAAATTGCTGTGAAGGAATGGAAAGAATGAGTAGGAATCTGCCTCTGAACTGCACGGTCAACAAAACTCTCTGACCCCATTCAACATCTCCAATTCGCCCAGAAACACCATGATTAGCGCCACTCCTTAGCCCTAGCCTTCCTTACTGAAAGTTGGATCAATACCAGAACATTCTTCCTGTCATCCTGGTATTCAATTTCCATCTTGTCACATTCACAACACACTAATCTCTTCCTTTCAAAACTAATCTGTCAATGTAATTACAAACAAAAACTGTTTAACAGCTTCCAATATACCTTTCTGCCAGAGTTTAGTTTTCTGAAAATGGATATTCAGTTGCATCTTCTACAGTACACGTCACAGTAGAGATGGCCAAATTTTCAGCCTGTAAACACTCACCAGGACTGGTTCAGTTGGAAGAGTTAAATTGCCAGTTGTTCGCAGATAACTAAAATTGGAAATGGAAAAAATCAATATAAGTTTCGTTTTATTTGTTGTAGTAAGAACACCTAACATGAAATCCACCCTCTTGACAAATACCGAAGTTTATGGCACAGTATCAAATATGGGACGGTTGGAAGCTGATGGGAAAAGCCAGAAAGGGAGGAAGAGTAGCAGACGTGGAGACTTGGTCAGGCTCCGGTGAACTTCGCAAACACCAGAACAGACCTCCCATTCCTAACTCCCTCGCCTTTGCATGGACGCGACTGCTGGACAAGTAAGTGCATGACGAGGGCTAGGCGCTGAGCGACTCCTTACTCCAACCTCCCACGCGCGACCCCGCCGCTGGGTGGGGGTCTGGGCGGGAACCCGTCTTGCTCCGCCTCCCGCATGCAGCGAGGGCGGGAAGAGCTGCGTCCTCGCTCACCCAGGCTGCCTGGACAAGCAAGACCTGCAGCCAGAGGGAGGCGGACGCCGGAGAGGGCAGGTCTGACCCAAAAGGCTGCTCCAGCCCGAATCCTGCAGGGACGTCCCGTTGTCCCGCGGGCCGGCATCGCTAGAGTCCAGGAGGGAACCCTTTTTGTACATCGCTTTCCTGTCTGCCCCCACCTCCTTGCTGCGAGCCCATTTCCAAACTGGAATGGGAAAGAAAGGCGCCAGCTTGCAGTGCCTCTCGCTCTTTGGGGCTTCAGCCGGCCGCCCCCGGGTCTGGGCCAAGCTAGGTAGGGTCGCCTCCAGCGCACGCGCAGTCTGGGCCTGGGCGGGAATCCTAGCGTCCTGGGCAGCGGCGGGCGCCGGCACCAGGGGCCGGTAGGGAGTAGGCGCCTCCAGGGATTGGTCTCGCGCGTACCGCCGGACGCCACCCTGCAGAAGCTGGAAGCGCTTTGCTTTCAGGGTTTGGAGGTCTGCTTTAAACAGATGCATTCTGTAGTAATTAGCTCCACACAGCCAGCTGCTGCTGTCCACTTGCTGCTCCACATGGAAAACCATCTTCCCCTTCTCTCAGTTTCTCCCACCACCCGCCTCAATTTAGTTGTTATGCTTTTGCGTACTGAAGGCAAACAGAATAGTTCTGACACTAGGCCCAAGAGACAAACGCTGTAAACTCCAATCCCAGTCTGTAGCCTCGAATCCATTGATCATAAGATGCTGTGAAAATTATTTCCTTTCTCTGGGTCTCATTTTTCTCACAAGGAAAATAACAGTACCAACCTCATTTTTTCTGTACTTTCTTAATTGAGGCACTGTAAAGTTGCACTCAATGATGAGATTTATCTTTATATATTCCTGCATACACACAATATAACGATATAATTTGGCCAATATCTTTCCCCAAACAATCCCTACCTCTTAAAGATTTGGGGTACTAGGACAAATTGCCTGGTACATGGTATACCATCAGAGCTCTCCTCACAAAACTTCAACATACCACAGTTGAAAGAGCTTTAAAACGCAATTGTTTACTATATTGCCAAGTTCTCTCTTACGGATGGGTGGGACACTTGGGATAGGGGATGACTGTTGAGGCTAGGAAACCAGGGTTGCAGCGTACTTTCATGACATCTTATGAGATGTGACCTTAGGCCAGTCACATCACCTTTCTGTACCTCAACTTATTTCATCTGTAAAACGGGGTAATAACAGTTGTTGATACAGACTAAATGAATTAACATTTATAAATAATTTAGAATGTTTACTAACAAATTTAGGAACTTTTAGAAAAAGTACAATCTACCTTTTAACAAGGTAACAAATAACTGAAATTCTACGCACACCCATCAGAAACTTGGCCTTCTTACAAATACTTCTAGCCACATGTGCAATGTACTCTAAATGTTTTCATATTGTTCCCTTTCAATAAGCAGTTATAAGTTAAACGTGATGGTACTGAAGTTTCCAACAATTGTAATTAACAGTTTTAAGAAAAAATATGGAATATTAAATTATACTAGTCAAAATCTTAAGATGTTATTGCAGTACAAACTATTTTTCAGATATTACTTATACAATTTACACTTCATGTCCTTGACGGATCTATTCAATATATGATGAATTTCTCCCTGAACCTCATATTCACATTCTTCAAGGGAAAATATCTTTCTTTCTTTCCTGATTTAATTTCAGTCCATTGAGGTTTATTTATTATAAAATGTTTCAAAAGGAAAAATAAAAAAAAAAAGGATATCTGTACCTAATATCCAGAGTAAGGAAAAAAAGTATCACCATGAAACTACTGGGTGGTCTTCCTAGATGGCCTCCTCTCACTCACTCCCATCCTAGCAGGAAAATATTAACTTTGTATCTCCTGTTTACCAAAATGGAGTATTTGTTTATACTTTTGCTGCACAAATGTATGTCTTCTATCAGGGTATGAATTCTTGTGCACCTCCAAAATTCATGTGCTGAAATCCTGACCCCAA
>PVKS010010518.1:33097-59915 GCA_004027875.1 Aplodontia rufa | reverse complement strand
CCCAGCACCACATACACAACTGAGTGTTGGAGCAACTAAGGCCATGTGAAAAACTAAAGCTGTTTCTCTCTTTCTCTGTCTCTCTCACTGTCCCTCTCTCTTTAAAAAAAAAAAAAAGATGGAGAGAGAGAGAGGGAGAGAGAGAATCAATGTTATTTATTTTTCCATCTGGCCTTTGTTTCTCCAACATTTGGTTGTGTGTGTGGTACTGCCAGGCAAGTGCTCCAGCTGCCACTGCTTCAGCCCCGCTCAAGGCTGTTTTGCTGCTGGCTGTTTATGGGTGCTGTGCGGATAGACAATCTCTCTGTCTGCCTTGGCTCCCATGATCCATGTAGGTATCTATGTGCAGATCATATTCCTTTGTTAGGTGCAGATCATTATTCCTTTGTCTATAGAGAACGTGATCAGAGTAAACTCTCTCCCATTTTGGAGCCTTATCTATGCTGTTCTCTGTGCCTCCTCCATCCCCACCAGCCCTCCCTCTGATCAAAGTTAGGTCCCTCTTTTTGGTTGCCACATCATTTGTACATTCTCTCCTTCCCCCAGGAGACTGAAATTCCTGGGAGCAGGAACTATGTCTTTTTTTTCCGTTTGACTAGTGATTGGCATATTGACACTTAAATGTTTTAATTATTTGAATAAAGTATAACTTTCAGATTTTTGGTTTTTTGTTTTTAAGGGGAGAGAGAGAAAGAGGGAATCAGATTGATTCAGTTTCCCATGTGGTCTTCGTTGCTCTGAGACTTCGTTGTGTACATGGTGCTGGGGTTTGAACTCTCGTATTCACACATGCCAGGCAAGTGCTGTAACCGCTGAGCCACTGCTCCAGCCACCAGTCCCAACTTTCTGATATTTAATAGTGGCTGTATTAGCCTACTTTTCATTGCTGTGACCAAATACCCTGCAGGAACGACTTATAGGAGGAAAAGTTTACTTTGGCCCATGGCTTTAGCATTTCAGTTCATCGTCATCCCACTACTTCACCTGGGACCCCAGGTGAGGCAGAGCACCATGGCAGAGGGGCATGTTGGAGGAATGCTGCTCACCTTATGGCAGCTTGGAAACAGAGAGGAGTGAGAGGAGTGGACTGTAGAGAAGATGAACCTTACCAGAGAACATCCCCAGTGACCTCCCCACCTGCCCCTGGGCCCACCACTACCACCAGTTAGTCCATTTAAACGAGGTTGGACTGATTAGTTTACAGATCTCATAATCTATTCATTTCACCTCTAAACATTTACACAGGAGCTTTGGGGGCACACCTCCTACCCACACCATAACAGTTACTTCATAAAAATGCACTCAATCATTTGATTAGTTACTGTTCTTCAATTTCTAGAAAGTAGTCATTCCCAGTGAAATTATTGTTACTCTATATCTCTAGTTTTTACTATGAGATCTGTGATTTTTGTTAAAAATAAAGCTTTAAAAAAACAATGTATTAGGTAGTCTAGAGCACTTACCTAGCATAAGAACACCAAGAGAACTAACTAATGCTACACTTGGAGGATCACTTGGAGGATGTGTGAAATCATTTTTAATTTCAAGTGATAAACATTAAAAATGAAAATTTCTAAGATGCAAACTTTTTTCTGTAGATGGTTTTACTGTTGCGTTATTAAAACTTTTTTTTTAAAAGAGAGTGAGAGAAAGAGAGAATCAACTTTATTTAGTTTTTCATGTGGCTTTTGTTTCTTGGACACTTCATTGTATATGTGGTGCTGGGGTTCAAACCCATGACCTTGGGTATGCCAGGCAAGTGCTGTAACTCCTGAGCCACTGGTCCAGCCCTTGTTTCCAGCTATTCTTGCATCTGATAGCACTCCCTGGTAATTCTGCATCTAATAGTTTAGCCCATTTGCTAAAGTGCAGAATGAAACTGCTCAAGGTAAGGATCTTCTACTTCTGGACAAGGATACTCAGCCAGCCAGCCACCAGCCAGCCAACCATTCATTATTTGCTAAGTGTTGGTGAAGTATAAAGTGCTGTGCTGGGCTATCAAGTGGATTCAGAGAGTATAGTGGCCCTTGTCCAGCCAGGGAGTCAATATAGACTTCAAAAATTTGCTGTCAGCTGTGGAATTAGAGTCAGGTGTGGTTCTGTTAAGACGTTCTCACCCCATGCCCAAGGGTTGTAGTAGCCCCTCAAGTTGGGCCACATCATGGGAATGGGGGAGTGATATGCAATTGCCTTCTTGGAAGGAACTCAGGACAGGTTTTCCTATCAATATGTCATATTTGTCAGGAGCTTGAGCATTCCTGTCTTACTTTCCTCAAATTGGAAGGAATCTGGATACCTCTCTTAACTACATGTTTTAACTTGTGTACATCATAGTGCTCCTACCTAGAACTGAGGGATTTAAAGAGGAACCAGCTGTAGTACTCGCTGGGGAAATGGAAACCAACACCAGAGCAATACTGGGAAGATGATGATGAGTATAGAGAAGCAAATAAACTGTAGGTGGAAAAATCTAATTATGATACATGATGACTATAAGTGGCTATACCGAGGGCCTGGTGGAGAGTGTGGAACTGTAGTTGGCTACAGGTCAAATGCCAGCCCAAAGGTCCTGATGGGACTCCTGCAGAGGGAAGGAGCTCCCTGAGGCAGGAAAGGAGTAAAATTTGAGTTGGGTGTAGGGACCTTGAATGACACTCCCAGGGGATATGGTACAGGATGGATGAGCAGTCTCTTTGACTTCTGTCATTTTTCTCCCCCAGGTAGTACTCACATCAGTTTTCCCAAGGACCCTGTAAACTGTGTTTTCAGGTACCCAGGGAGAGAGTGTGTTGTCACTATTAATGTCAAAGTATAGTTTCCCAAAGTTAGAAGTGAGACTTGTTAAAATACAAAATGAACATGATAAAGTTTTGTTTAACCCATCAGTTTGAGGTGGCAAACTGATTCAAAAGGTCTTTCAACACCTGTTATTTATTAACTTTAAAGAAACTGATCAAATTATGGTATATGCATGTATGAATACGCTACATGAAACTTGTCTCTTGATGTAATAAATATGCATCAATAAAAAAGGAATCTAAGATTAGTAGGCTATTTATAAAGCTGGGTGTTGGTGACTGAGGCCAACATGACACCTGGTCGGATGCTAGAGAAAAGAATTAGTGGTAAACAACTCTAAGAGGCCCAGCTGGCTTGTAATTGGTAAACTGCCTGACCGCGTGACTAAGCTATTTGGCTGCTCATTTGTTACAATTGGTTGAATGTGTTTGCACTGTATCCCTATTGGTTGTTGTAACAGATAAATACTGGGCGTAAAGAGAGGGATGGATGGATGGATGGATGGATGGATGGATGGATGGATGGATGGATGGATGGATGGATGAATGAATGAATGGATGAATGGATGAATGAATGGATGGATGAATGGATGGATGAATGAATGACACTAGTGAGAGGAGATTCTCCATGCAGGCGGCAGAATAAAGATGACTCTAAGAGATGACTCTAAGAAGATGACTCTAGTAGATGACACTGGTGAGAGGAGATCCTCCCATGCGGGCGGCAAAAGTAGATGACACTGGTGAGAGGAGACCTTCCCATGCAGGCTGCAGAAATGAGACAGAGTAGTAGCCACTAGTCAGAGAAGCAGCGGCGGCAGAGACAGAGGAGAACAGCAGAAGAAGCTGAGACAGAGAAGCAGCAGAGGCAGAGAAGAAGAAAATCTAACATGCAGGCAGTAAGAGAGGAAGAAAAGCCTCGGCGGTAGAAATAGGGACTCTAGTGTGGCAGTAGAAATGGGGACTCTAAAAAGAGTAAATGTGAATAGCCTTGACTCTAACTGCAATGTTTTAACGCCTTGCCTCTGAAAGAGAGAAGGCGGAAGCGCTTGGAGGCCTTTAGCCTTTGTAAAGGGAAAAGTGAAGCGCTTGGAGAAGTCAGGGCCGGTGGGTCTGCTTCATTCCCAGTCAACAGCTGAAAGAGAGCTGTCCGGTTCCTGCCGGCTGGGACCGGACAACTGGGTAATGTCCTACACAATAATACAACCGGAATCTTTTTTTTTTTTTTTTAAAGAGAGAGGGACAGTGAGAGAGACAGAGAAACAACTGTATTTAGTTTTTCACATGGCCTTCGTTGCTCCAACACTTAGTTGTGTACGTGGTGCTGGGGTTTGAACCCGGGTTCTCGTGCTTGCCAGGCAAGCGCCGAAACCGCTGAGCCACTGCTGCAGCCCCAGCCGGAATCTTTGTGGTATTCTTTCCTGCCCTTCAGAAATCCATAAAATGAACTGATAACTTCTCAGGGTTTGCATTCTACTCAGCAAAGTCCAGTACAAGTGCCTTGCCCTGGAGAGTTTAGTAAGCCTTGGCATTTATTTAACAATGCTACAGCCTGAGTTGGGAGGATGTCCTGCTCCCTCACTTCCACTCACCATCTCACCCAACTGCCTCATTTCCAAGTCTTGAATAGATTTTATTAACATTGAAAAGAATACTTTGGAGTTAAAAAGTATCCCTGAGATTGAGCCCCAGTTCCTTCATTTACTACCTACGTAACGTGGGGCAGCTAATTACCTATAGTTGGATGTAATTGCTATAAATTAGGAGAAGCAGATGTCACAGCTTTTGTAAAGTGCCTGGGATATGATTGGTACTCAATAATTCCTGGTTCTGGTTTTCATAGACAATGTATGCCTTTTTTAGAGAACTCTGGATGTGATGTTTCAACAAAAATGTTCTGATAAAATGGAGGGATGTTGCTGAAGTGACTTCTTTGATACTCTTTAGTTTTTTAATTTTTGAAGGCAGGGCTGGGTTGTATTTCTTTTTTTAATGGAAATATTACCTGGTAACTGGTACATTGCCTGTAATCACAGCTTCTCAGGGGTGGGTTTGGTGGAGGGACTGAGACAGGAAGATCCTAAATTTAAGTTGCCAGCCTGAGCAACTTAGCCAGACCCTTTCTCAAAAGATACGTAGGTCTGGGTAGTTAGCTTAGTGGTGGAGCATCCCTGAAAGGAAGGGAGGGAGGTTAGGAGGGAGAGAGAACATTACCCTTGCCTCCTTTTATGTGGAGAGCTGTTTTCCCAAGTTATGAAGGGAGGCAGGGAGGGAAGGAGGCCTGAAGACAGGGAGGGAGTTGAGACTTGATGAAGGATGGAGAACTGGAGAACGCATGGAAGCCTCTGGTGTGGTACATGCCTTGACAGTCCAAGCTCAGTTCTTTCATTCATTAGGGAAGTGTTTGTTGAGCAACACTTCTGTGTGCCAAACCCTGATGTTTTTCTGTTTTACATGTTAAGTACAATTCTTCTGTGATGGAGACGGACAGTAACTACATAAACAAGGAAGATGATTAGAGATTTTGGAAAGTATTGTGAATGAAATAAATCAGATGATAGGACACTTTAAGTAAATTGCTATTTATAGTAACTTTTTTTTTTTTTTAAGAGAGAGTGTGAGAGAGAAAGTCAACTTTTTATTTATTTTTTCATCTGGCTTTTGAGGTTGGAACCTGGGTCCTCAGGCATGCCAGGCAAGCTCTCTACCATTGAACCACTTCTCCAGCCCCATTTCTAGTAACTTTAATTAGGGTGGTAGCTAGAGACAAGAAGTGACTTTCTAAGCTGAAGAATGAAAAGGAGTCAACATAGGAAAGGTTGAGTGAAGAAGGAGGGTACAGTGCAGAGGGATATTGGGTGAGTATGACCTGTTTAAGAATAGAAAGCTCTGTGGCTGACTGATGTGGGGTGACAGGAGGCAGATGAGTGGAGATGTGATTGGAGACTGGCAGGGCTTTTTGAGGGCTCCAAAGTTTGTGGGAGAGAGTTTAGGTTTACTCTAAGTGCAATGGAAAGCTCTTAAAGAGGTCTAGAGCAGTGGGATGCTATGTGTTTATTAAAAGAGAAAGAAAATAATAATTATGGGTTTTATGTTTATTAAAAGAGGAAGAAAATAATAATTATGGGTCTTATGTGAAGAATGGAATAGTGAGTCTCATGAATAGGAGTAGGGAGACCAGTGGGATGATCCTTGTAGAGGTCATGTGGCTTTGGCTATGGTGATAGTGTAGAGAAGATACTTTGAAGATTAGGGTGGGGTATGATGGATCCCATAGTGGATGATGGACCATAGTGGATGAGAGATACAGGCTTGATTTTTGCTGCTTCGAGAGAGCTGTTAAGTGTGTGTGAGTTTTTGAGGGTACGTGTGCTTGTGAGCGTGAATGTTCGGCAGTTTGTGAATCAGTGTGTATGAGTGTGGAGTGTGTGTGTATGTGTATTTGTATGTGTTTGGGTTTGCTTCCTGTTGTAGCTTTTGAACAGGTTAGTGGCAATAAGGAAAGGGCTGTCCTATGCGGCACAGGTTCAGCTAGGGGAGGGCTAGTAGCAGGAAGCGTAGCTGGGGGGATAGCGTAGGTGGCTGTGAAGTGAAGGCCTAGAGCATGCTAACTTGACTAGCCATGGAGAAAGAGAAGACTGCACTGGGAAAGTCCTGTTATTTATGTGTTATATTCTATATCTGGAATGAATGAGATGGAGAAGTGAAAGATAGCTCCATTAAAGATGACACACTCTCTTCAGATTAGCCTAGTTTAATTGCAGGCTGAATATTTTACCAGTCTTAATTACAATAAGTATGCATACATATGTATGCATGTCACTTAAATTCTCAGATTTCTGTGAAAGGAATTTCACTAGTCAGAGATGGGTGATTTTACTGCATTGCCAAACCCCACCCCCATATACATACTCATTTCTTTTTTACAGTTAAAATTCTTGATTCTTGAGAAATTCATTGTGTTTTTTATCCCCCCTTCCAGGATATCTTCGAAGATGCCTTGGAAACCATCTCTATGTAAGTAATAATGTAATAAAAACTATGTTGTAATGAAAACATTGATGGTATTTATATGTAAAATGTAAATTTTTGAGAGTAGTGACCAGTGTAAGGGGGGGTGTCACTACTCTGTAATTAAAGAGTTAGGGTGTGGTTATGCTAAAGAAGAATTTGCCTAATGTTATTCTCAAGTGTAATTTTTAGTATTATTTCTTTTCTTTTTTATAAAGAGGGACAGTGAGAGAGAGAAAAAAAAGAATCAGTTTTACTTAGTTTTTCCATGTGACTTTCATTGTTCCGACACTTTATTTAAGTGTACGTGGTGCTGGGATTTGAACCTGCATCCTCGTGTATGCCAGGCAAGAGCCATAACTGTGGAGCCACTGCTCCAGCCCTATTATTATTTCTTGCAACATTAAGGTGAAATAAAATGTTTTCTAACAAATTATTTTGTTTAAATCTGAACCTTTTAATACTTGCTCATGTTTGTTTACATGGTTAGCTTCTTATTATATTTATACTGAATTTTATTATAGACATTTTCTATAAACCTATATAGTTTTTATAATAAGTTCACATGACTAAATGATATTAGAATCAAGTAGAATATCACAAGTTAGTCACTTCTCCTTTGTTAGACATTTAGGTTGTTACTGGTTTAAAAACTTAAAACTAAGTAATACATAGTTTCATGTATATAACTTTATCATATTTTTGAATTGTTTCCAAAGGTCAACATAACAGACAGAGAATTTTTAAATTAAAAAAGAATACATATGTAAATTGCCCTTTATATATCTCAAATTTCCTTTCCATATTATTTAGCTTAGGCTGCCATAACAAAATATAATTGATTGGGTAGCTTAGATAACACATTTATTTTCTCAGCTTTTTGGAGGCTTGAAGTTTGTGAGCAGGGTATCAGCATGGTTGGGTTCTGGTAAGGACTCTTTTTTGCTTGCAGATGGCCACCTTCTTTAGCTGTGTCTTCAAATGTGACCAGGGAGAGGGAGATGGAGCAAATTCTCTGGTTTCTTTTAATATAAGGGCACCAATCCTATCATGAGGGCCCTCTTGATGCCCATTTTGTGGATATTGGCTTCATGTCCTCTCGAAGTCAAAGAATGAAACCAACAGACACCTACGCAAGCGTAGTGGATGGATTTTATTTTATAGAAAGTAAAGCATAGGGAAAAGAGCAGACTTTGGGGAAGGGGACAGAGCCCATGAGGCAGTGAGGTTTGCCCTTTTTATATGACATCCTCTTCTCTCCTCTCACTGCTTCCCTGCCCCTGTACCTAGGACACAGGCGAGGGGAATTCTGGTTCAGTCTTTGGTTCATGTCTCCGGCGCCAATATAAAGAATGTGGTTCCTTCCTTAGCAGCAGGGAGTGTCTGCATCTGGACCTATCTTGTCAGATCCTTATTAGGATTGGGGGATGTCAAATTGATCTTAAAGGAAAAAACCCAGTTTTCCCTTGATGGTCTGAGTTGGTCTTTGATCCTGGGCCACAAGCATCTTTATTAGCAGAGGGAAGTCGCTGTCTGGACTGCCATTGTTAGTTAAGGGGATGTGAAGCTGATATGCACCTCTGCTTACTTAGGACAGTGGAATGCTCTTTGCCCTCTCAGGAAAAATGACCATCAGTTAATTTTCTCCTTATTGGCCCGTATCATTCTGCCTACACTGACTGCCTAACTTTTCTCTGCCTCACCCTTCTCATGGCTTAATGTGAACAATAATGTACCCAGTGTCCCATCTTTAAATATGATCACATTGGGGATTAGGGATGCAACATATGCATTTTTTTTTTTTTAAGAGAGATTGGGACAGTGAGAGAGAGAAAGAGAGAACCAATTTTATTTAGTTTTTCATGTGGCTTTTGTTGTGTATATAGTACTGGGGTTTGAACGCACATCCTTGTGCATGCCAGGCAAATGCTGTAGCCCCTGAACCACTGCTCCAGCCCCTCAACATATGAATTTATGGGAGATAGTGGGGGAGGACACACAATGTAGTCCACAGCACATTTCTTGAAAGCAGTTTTATCCATTAATAAGGCTAACAATACTGTGTAAGTGAAATGGTTTAAACTGTAGCATTACCATTACTGAATATTTGAAAATTAGTTTTGCTACTGAAATAACTGGTTTTAGTGTTTTCAGTTTTTCCTTATTCTTATTATTTTCCTTATTCTCTTATTTGTTACTTGTTGCATTACATTTTCTTTGGTATGACTTTTTATAGTCTATTTAACTTTTTTCTCAATGTTTGTTTTAAGTTCTTGTGGACTTTAGATTATAAAGACCCTTTTGTCTCATATTTGATACATACATTTTTCTCAAACTCATATTTTTATGTTAGAATTACAAATTTTATTTTGTCCAAAAATTTTAAAGTTTATGTTGTAGAATGTTTATGTGATTAAAAAAGCCTCAGTAGTGTTCAGGAGTTCAGAAAAAAATACTCTATTTATAAATTATTGTGTAGGGGTTGGGGATTTAGCTCAGTGGCAAAGCGCTTGCCTAGCACACACAAGGCCCTGAGTTCGGTCCTCAGCCCTGAAAAAAAAAATTATTGTGTAAATAGTACAGAGTTCCTGTATACTCCACAGTTTTCATTGTTATTAATTTCTTAAATTACTGTGTTATGTTTGTTACAATTTAATGATCCAGTGTGGATACTGCTTTAGTTTGAATCAGGAATGTCTCCCCCCAAACACTTCTTCCCCAGTTTGGTACTATTGCAAGGTGGTAGAAAACATTAAGAGGTGATGCCCAGTGGGAGGTTTTAGGTTACAGAGTGGGTGGGGGGGTGAGGGGGTGGTAGAAAACATTAAGAGGTGTTGCCCAGTGGGTGGTTTTAGGTTACCAGGGACAGGTCCTTGAAAGGGATTAGGGTGCCTTGGCCTTTTCTTTTTCTCTGCTTCCTGGCTACTGTGATGCAAATGGGCCTCCTCTACCATGTGCTCCTGCTTTGATGTGCTGCCTTGTCACAGGTCCAAAAGCAGCTGGGCCAACTGATCAGGGCCTCAAACCTCCAAAATGTAACCCCAAATCAATGTTTCCTCTTTTAAAATTGATTCATCTCAGAAATTCATTACAGTAATGGAAATAAACTAACACAGATGCATTGTTATTAAGGACAGTCTATACATTATTCGTATTTCTTTGGTTTTTCAACTAGTGTCCTTTTTCTGTCCTGAGATCCTTCCAATCTAGCATAGTACATTATGGTTAGTCACCACATCCCCTTAGGCTTTTCTTGATAGTTTCACAGACTTACTCTCTCTCTCTATCTATATATCTATATCTATATCTATCTATATATATATAATTCGTTTTTTAAAGAGGGAGAGGGAGAAAGAGAGAATCAATTTTATTTAGTTTTCTTATGTGGCTTTTGTTGCTCTGACACTTTGTTCTGTATATGGTGCTGGGGTTCGAACTTGTGTCCTCATGTGTGCCAGGCAAGTGCCACAACCGCCGAGCCACTGCTCCAGACCTGACTTTGTTTTTGATAACATTTTCAGTTTTAAGGAAAACTGGTAAGTTATTTTGTAGAAGTTCTTCAATTGGAATTTGTCTTGCTTTTTTTTTTATGGTTTGCCTGAGGTCATGTGGTCTTGGGAGGTAAAGGGCCACTTTCAACACATCATAGCAAAGGTACTTGATATTCATGAGACCGACCACTGTGAAATTAAAACTCAGTCACCTGGCTTGAGGTAATATTTGCCAGCCCTTTCCCTTTTCATAGTGTGCTCTTTGGAATCTGTTTACGTTTGTGATATTAGGATATATGTATTTTGGTTTTCACCTATGGTTTCCAGATCACAGGTCTCTCTCTACCTGTGATCTAGTTTCTGTGATCACAGAAACTAGAATTTCTCTTCTCTGAGCAAGTAATAGACCTACCCTGTCTGATAATAGATCATTAGATCCCTGTTCAGAAGGGGTCCTGTCCCATACCTAGAGGGAATGAACACTGCTCAGAGAGTCCAAGAACAATCTGAACAGACAGAGCTTTCTAGGTTTCCCTATTCAGTCTGTAAGCATGAGCTCAAACCCTTTTTGTCCAGTCATTGCTACGTAGTTGTTTATGCTTCCATCATACCTATGCACTGAAATTTCCATAAGAGCCCAAAAGGACAGTGTCAAAGAGCTGGATAGCTGGGGCTGGAGCCGTGGCTCGGAGCCGTGGCGCTTGCCTGGCATGTGTGAGGATGTGGTTTCCAACCCTAGCACCATGTATACAGCGAAGTGTTGGAGCAATGAAAGCCACATGAAAAACTAAATAAAATTGATTCTCTCTCTCTCTTTGAAAAAAAAAAAAAAGCAAGATAGCTGAACGTGTGAAGGTGTCTAGGAGGTTGTGGAAGCTCCATATATTCCTCCCTTGGTGCTGTCCTTTATAATAAACCAGTAATTGTGTTTTCCTGAGTTTTGTGAGCTATTTGAGCACATTAATCAAACTCAAGAAGGGAATTTTGGAAGCCCTCACTTTTAGTTGGTCCATCAGAAGCACAGGTAGAACAACCTGGGGCTTGCAAGCAGCATCTGAGATGGAGGGAGCCAGGCTGAGGACTGAGCCCTCAACCTGTGTGATCTGAAGCTGTTACAGGTTAGAAGTTTCACACCTGAGGTAAATCAGAGGACGCTCAGCTGCCATCAGCTACGGAACTGATTGCTTGTTTGCTGTTAGGAAGAATCCCTGCGTCTTTTGGAGTCACAGTCATCTTCTGTGTTGATGGCTGTGGTGTGAAAACAGAGGAAAAAACGATTTTTCCTGTATCCGGTGTAATGTTTTAAAACTTTTCTTTTTTTCTTTTTCTTTTCTAAAGAGAAAGAGACAGTGAGAGAGAGAGGGAAAGAATTTTTATTTAGTTTTTCATGTGACTTTTGTTGCTCTGCGACATTGTTGTGTATGAGGTGCTGGGGTTTGAACTCACAAACTCACGCATGCTGGGCAAGCGCCGTAACCATCGAGCCACTGCTCCAGCCCCCAATTTTTCTTTTAAGGTTAATAAGTTATAGCCATTCAGAAATCTTATAATCATTCAACCATGCTGCTATGGCTCTACCCTGGGCATTGGCAGGAACTGAGCTTGGGCCACAGAGGGAGACAGCAGTGTAGGTGATGGGAAAGGATCAGGCTGTGGGGTTGGTGATTAGAATTCATCAGTCAGGCACTGTGTCCCCAGCAGGAGGCTGGAACACCAGACATATGTCAGGAAGAGGTTCTGGCCTCAAGAGGGTGACAGGGCTGTCCCAGCTGATGAGACTGAGGAACAGCATACTTTAGTACATGTGTGTCTTCCAAAGTGCACTTGCTGCATTAGGCTAGTAGGTAGTAGTTTTACCATTAGGATATATGAAAGTCTCTGAAAGTGATTTCTTTTTTAATGCATTTTTATTTTTTATTTATTTTTTTTGAGAGAGAGGGACAGTGAGAGAGTGAGAGAGACAAAGAGAGAATCAATTTTATTTAGCTTTTCATGTGGTCTTCATTGCTTTTACACTTTGTTGTGTATGTGGTGCTGGGGTTTGAACTCGCATCCTTGCATGTGCCAGGCAAGTGCTGTAACCACTGAGCAACCGCTCCAGCCCCTCTGAAAGTGATTTCTAATAGTTTTTTTAAAATTTATTTCTTTGGGGCTGGAGCGGTGGCTCAGCGGTTTCGGTGCTTGCCTGGCAAGCACAAGGACCCGGGTTCAAACCCCAGCACCACGTACACAACTGAGTGTTGGAGCAACTAAGGCCATGTGAAAAACTAAATAAAGTTGTTTCTCTCTTTCTCTGTCTCTCTCACTGTCCCTCTCTCTTTAAAAAAAAAAAAAATTTATTTCTTTAAAGAATTAATTTTATTTCATTTTATTTATTTTTTTTTTTCTGACACTTAGTTGTGTATATGATGCTGGGGATAGAACCCAGGTGCTCTGACATGCCAAACAAGCACTCTACCCCTGGGCCACTTTTCCTCCCATGATTTCTAACAGTTTTTTTAAAAAAATTGGACCTTATTTAAAAAAAAAAAAAAACAAAAAAATTTGAACAAAGCAAAAGATGAACTTAAGCCATCTGAAGTTAATTTAGATCTTATGTCATGCCAGCCCTAAAATTACTAGGCTATTTTGTATTCCACCATCATTTGCTAAAGTCCATGAAGGAAAGAAAATTTATGATGCTTCTTTTGTAGAATGATAAATACATTAAAATGATAACACTGTTTTGAGCATTCTAGTCTGTTCCTTTGATCTACATGTCTGTGTTTGCATAAAAATTGCTTTTTTGTTCAGCTTTTTCATGACTATCACATACTGCCTTCATGTGCTTTTCAAATAAGGAAATCAGCAAGTCTTATATGCCTTAGCTTCTTTTTTCAGTTGTGAATCATATTATAGTTTTTCTCATCCTGGAAACAGTAGTTCCTTACATCATTTTCTAATTGTCTAACATTTTCCCTTCATTGCCTCTGTCTGTCTTTGGATATATTTAACTGTTAGCAATATTTTCTTTCCCCCCCTCCTTTTAACTTTCCTGCCTTGCTCAGTTTAGCAAATCCAAAGGCTTGCTGTGTTAGTCAATTTTCTTTTTAAAAAAAATTTTTTTTTTTTTAAAGAGAGAAGGACAGTGAGAGAGAGAGAGAAAGAATCAATTTTTATTGAGTTTTTCACATGGCTTTTGTTGCTCTGACACCTAGTTGTGTACGTGGGTGCTGGGGTTTGAACTTGTGTACTTGTGCATGCCGGGCAATTGCTGTAACTGCAGAGCCACCGCTCCAGCCCTGTTAGTTGATTTTTCTATCACTATAGCAAATACCTGAAATAATTAACTGATAAAGAGAAATGCTCTATTTCTGGTTCACAGTTTTTTTTTAAGAGAGAGGGACAGTGAGAGAGAGAGCAAAAAACCAATTTTGTTTAGTTTTTTATGTGGTTTTAGTTTCTCTGACACTTTGTTGTGTATGTGAGGCTGGGGTTTGAACCCACGTCCTCACGTGTGCCAGGCAAGTGCCTTAACCGCTGAGCCACTTGCTCCAGTCCCTGGTTCAGTTTTTGGTTGGCCCCATTGCTTTGGAGTTGTGGCAAGGCAGCACATCATGGTGGGAGCACATGATGGTGCAGAACCTCTCTCCACATTTCCAGAAAGCAAAAGAGAGGGTGGGGGCCTATGTCTCACTATCTCCTACACGGCAGCCTGCAGGGACTTAAGTCCCTTCCACTATGCATCATCTCTTAAATAAGATTCCACCACTTCCTAAACGTTCCACTACCTGGCAATAGTACCCCCCTGGGGATCAAGTTGTTTACCACATGGGCCTTTGGGGGACAGTCAAGATCCAAATTATAGGCTTTACCCATTCTAGAATTTTCATTATTCATTTAGATTTCTGGTGTGCATTATTTCTTATGTCCTTTAAGACTGACTATGAAATACTTCTGTGTTCTCTTTCAGTGTTGTAGAACTGTCCCCTTGGTCATAGTACATTATACTAATACTTCACCTAATAGAAAATCTCACTTCTGTGAAATAGAGCTTAGTCCACAAGGGGCAGCCAGAGTCAGGCATCATAGGTCATGCTCTAAAAATTTTGCACTTTGCTTCTAGTCCAGATATTTATTGGAGTCTGTACAATTGATTTTGTTCTGATTCTAATAACCTTTGGTTTTTAGGATCTTACATAATTTTACCATATAGAGTTCTGGGAGGCATTGTGTGTGGGGGGTTGAGTTCAGAAGCTTGGTTGTTGATGATAGCCAAAAAGGCAGTGAAAGAAGAAAGTATTACACAGAAGCACAGAGTTCCAAAGCACAGCAGCATAGCTTCACCTTGTTAGGCGTGTGTGACTGCAGCTAGTCCCAGGCTGCCCTTTACTGGCTGGAAGGCTTGGACCCATTTCTTTCTTTTTATAGATTTATTGGGAGGATTATATGAAGTTTAGTTTAATGTATGTAAAGCACACCTATTGTCTCCCTCAAATTATTCTGTGTTCTCCAGAAAAACACAACTAATAGGAGGGACATGTCCATATATGTAGAGATTTATCATAAGGAATTGACTCATGTGATTATGAAGACTGAGAAGTCCCAAGATTTGCATTTGGCAAGCTGGTGATCCAAGGGAGCTGATAGTGTAATTCCAGTCTGTGTTGAAGGCCTGAGACCAGAAGATATGATAGTGTGAGTTCTGGTCTGTGTCCAAGTCCAAAGGCAGGGGAAGACAGATGTCCCAGGTGAAAGACAGAGAGAGGAAAAAGCCCTCCTGGAAGGATCCATTCATTTCTCCAAAGGGAATGGTTGGTATTCCTGTCATTTGGGTATCCTTTATCACTGAAACTTTTTGAGATTAAAAATGTTGCAGAAATAATTTAGTATTTGTTCTTTTGAAAATCAAATATGTGTTTCCGTAAGTATAAAAGCATATTAATGGTAAAAAAAATTCTGAAGTTTTTTATGCAATCTTTCCGTTAGTCCTACTTTCAGAGTTGGTCAGTTTTTCTTACTGTTCCTCTTAGATTTATGGTGCTACAACATTCCCTTTGTGGCCCAGTGGCTGCTAAATTCAGTAGTGCCCTTTTTCCTGTTGCCATATAAATCACACATTTTGGTTTTGTGTTCCTGGTGCAAATAGAAATACTTCAGTCTGTGTAGCAAGATAAGGTGCTCCTGCCAAACTGATGATTAATTTCTTCCAGTGAATAAATTCCGAATGAACAGATTTGTGCTAACAGATGAAGAGGGTCTCAAATTGTTTCCACAAAGGAAATTCTTCTCAATTTTTCTTTTTTGCCTAATGAACTTACCACCTAGACATAGATTTTCCTATTTCCAGGTCTTTAGGATAACAACTGTGTTATGGTACTAAGTATTTTGGAAAATTGCTGATTTTGCAAACTGGTAGATCATATTAAATTCCCTGCCACTAAGAACTGGAGGAAAAATTAGAGATTAAAAAAAATGTGACACATTGATCATGTTCTTTTTTAAAATTAAAATTGTTTATGAAATGTATGACCTGCTTGACATGAGGAGGTGACCTCTTAGGGCAGTTCTATAAATGAGACCAATTTCATGATATGTAGAAATTCATCATGCATCCCATGCAGTTTTAGATTAGCTCTCTTGCTTCCTGATTTAACAGCTCCTGCTGGCATTGGCTTTTTAGTGCTCTGCCTGGTATTCTCCTTTTTCAGTGTTTGTGCCCAATTACTGCCTCTGACAAAATAGGGGTGGGTGTGATAAAGGCTGTTCATAAATCAACTGACGTGGCACATGTAGAATAAATAAAACAAAAGTGCAGCTTTGAGGACAGTGGCTAGAGCACAGACAGTGGGTGTGAATCTCCCATAGGGCATGAATACAGAGAAGTCCTGCCCTTCCTAGTGGGGAATGGAGTAGCCACTTGGAACTGTCATGACTTGGTGGATTTTTTTTTTTTTTTGCTTTTATTGGTGCATTATAGTTATATATAATGGTTGGGTTCATTTTGACCTAATCATACATGCATGGCATTTACTTCATTTCAGTCCCTGGTGCCCCTGCTTTCCCTCCCTTCCTCCTTCGGCTATTCCCCTTCCTTTACTCTACTTATCTTCCACTTATTTATTTATTTATTTATTAAAGAGAGAGAGAGAGAGTGGGTCTGGAGCAGTGGTTCAGTAGTTACGCGCTTGCCTTGCATGCATGAGGACACAGGTTCGAACCCAAGCACCACATATGCAATGAAGTGTCAGAGCAACAAAGACTGCATAAAAAACTAAATAAAAATTGATTCTCTTTCTCTCTCTCTCACTGTTCCTCTCTCTTAAAAAATGACTAAGTTTCAGTCTTGTACATGAGGATATACAATTTTCCCAGTACCATTTATTTACTTATTTTTTTTTTTAAGAGAGAGGGAGAGGAAAAAGTCAATTTTTATTTATTTTTTTCATCTGATTTTTGTTTTTCTGACATTTAGTTGTGGCTAGGATTTGAACCCTGGTCCTTGCGCATACTGGACAAGCACTATTGCTGAGACACCTCTCCAGCCCCTATTTATTTATTTTTAATTGATGCTTTATAGATATACATAAGGGTGGTATATATATATATACACACACACACACATACATACATACATACACACACAGACATACATACATACACACATACATACATACACACATACATACATACATACATACATACTGTGGTACATTTATATGTGCCCAGAGTGTAATTTTGTCAAATTCATTCTGCTTTTCCTCACCTTTCCTATCCCTTCTGTCTTCCTCTCAGTCTCCTTTTTTACTCTTCTCATCTTCCCTATACTTTTATGATATCCTACACCCCTTGGTGGTGTTTTTTGTTTTTGTTTTTGTTTTTAAAGAGAGAGGGACAGTGAGAGAGAGAGACAGAGAAAGGGAGAAACAACTTTATTTAGTTTTTCACATGGCCTTAGTTGCTCTAACACTTAGTTGTGTATGTGGTGCTGGGGTTTGGTGCTGGGGTTTGAATCCAGGTCCTCGCGCTTGCCAGGCAAGCGCTGTAACCGCTGAGCCACCGCTCCAGCCCCTTGGTGGTGTTTTTGTTGAACCTCTTTCATGAAAACCACAGTGGGCGATGGGACAGAAACCTAACACAGGGAGGTACTAGTTAATCAAGATTTTCTTTTCATGGTAGTTGAGAGAAGTCTGGGGAGACAGAGAAAACTTAGGTTTAAAATCTTTAGAACAGATGCAGGTTTAATATGCTGCCAGTAGTGGTCTCTCAATATTCCACAGCATCTTATTAAAGTTTTGGATTTATCCTTGCATAGAAATTTGTAGGTATTTAATGGAGTCCTGAGGCAGTATGAAAACAATGGTGATGAATGTGTGTATGTGCAAGAGCTGCTGTGAATTTGTACTTACCTGTAGCAGGGGAAATAGTAAGACATTTTTAGTCAAGTACTTAGATGCTTACAATGGAAATAAAAATATTTTGTAACATAGTGTTTCTCATGGACTTTTTACTTCTTCATATCTTCTCTTTTGAACCATAATTGTAGACTAGAATAAGGTAAGACTTTTGGGGCCATTTTTTTTTTCTCATCTGGCTAGATCAGTTGACCATGATATAATAGTTTTGTCTATCTAAGTTAAGAGTGAATATTGATGAATGATAGCTTGAAAACATCTAATTGATATTTTTCTTCGCACTGGTTAAATTATAAATAGTAACAAGAGGCAGAGTTGGATATTTTCATTTTTGTCCTTTTTTGGCTGCAACCAAACAGGGGCCTTTTCCCTCTTCCTTAACCTTATTTTCATAGCCAGATTGACAGTTATTTTATTGGCTCTAAAATACCATTGATATTGTTATATATCATTAAGGATAGAAAAAATACAATGGGAAACTTTATAGGAGACTTTGCATAAGGGAAAGGGGAAAAAATGGCCATGCAGAAGGAACAGTAATAAAGTGCCTATATTTCAACCTTGATACTAGGCAAGGAGGAAAACACCTCTCATGATATTCTCCATGCTGAAAATGTTCTTAAAACAGCCCATTATGATATTCATTTATATTCCATAAGCATTCCTATTTTAGTTATATAATTATATGAATTTTAGTAGATTTAAAGAATTATGCTACCATCACTGCAGTATAATTTAAAAATATTTTTATCATCCCGAAAGGAAATTTGTGCCTTTTTTTAGTCACTCCCCACTCCTACCCCCAGCCGAAGCCCACCACTTAGCTAATTTCTGGTTGTAGATCCATCTCTATACACATTTCATATAAATAGAATGCGTTCCTTTGTTTCTGGCTTTTAACGTTCGTCTGCGTGGTAGCGTGTATTGGTGCTTCATTCCTTTTTATGACTGAATAATACTCATTTGTATGGATAGATCACATTTTTTTTTAAAGAGAGGGATAGTGTGAGAGAGAGAGAATCAATTTTATTTAGCTTTTCATGTGGCTTTTGTTGCTCCTACACTTAGTTGTGTTCATGGTGCTGGGGTTCAAACTGGTGTCCTTGTGCATGCCAGGCAAGTGCTGTAACCGCTAAGCCGCAGCTCCAGCCCCTAGACCACATTTTGTTCATTTTTTCATAAGCTGGTGGACATTTGGTCTCTTCCATTTTTTGGCTGTTGTGACTAATGCCACTATGAATAATTGCATTTAGGCTTTATGTGTATTTGTGTCTTAAGTTCTCTGGCATATGTATACTTAGAAGTGGAATAGATGGGTCATCTCCCTGTCTCAAGAATTTGAATCATAAGCAGGTTTGGGGTGTGAATATAAGTTATTGTTGTGACTCCGACAACTCCTAGCAGGTAATTTAATTTTAAGTGGGTCAAGTTGGTAGTGCCCTTGGGTAATTGGCAGAAGCAGATGCAGACCCCCCGTACCTCCACCGACCCTAACAACTTAACTTTGCTTTGGGGTGATCAAGCTGTCAGTTTAACCTGCATTTTGTTTTCATCATATTCCAGTATGAAAAACTGTGTATCACAGAGTCACTGGTATATAGTAAATGGAAATAAAAGTTCTCTAAAAAGCCCATAGTGAACTGCATCCTGTGTCTCTTCCATGTATTTGTTACTACTTGGATTGCTTCTTTGAATATTTTCTCTTAAACTGTGAGGTCTGCTATTGTTGTCTGCTTGAGTGTTTAGACCTTCCCAATGTTAAGTTATTTTTAAAATTTAGATTTGTAAGTGCTTCCATTAACTGTGAGGGGTGACTGGAATTGGAGCTTCAAGAAAAGCTCCTTTTGATCCAATCATCTCATCACACCAAGGAGACCCAATGGAGAAGGAAGACTTGGTCAGGGTATTATTGGTAGCAAAACAATGACTTGAGGCTTAGGAGCCTCTTGACCCTCCCTCAACTTGGAATAATAATGCCCAGATTGTATCTTAAAGCCAGAAATACTCTGCTTTTAGCACTAAATTCCTTCCTCCATGAATAACTCTTTGGACAGAGCTACTGCTCTGAGCTCTTCTGTCTTGGAGCTGTTTTAGCTATAATGGGAAAGAAAGCTAAGCATTGCTTATTTGATCATCCACTTGAGTGTCACAGACATCTTAATTTATGTGTTCCAAGCTGAACTCTTGGTATTTTCTGCCTTCCATCTAATACATCCCCCCCCGCCCCCATCTTTTGTTTTTCTGTAAATTTGCCCACCTCCCACACACTACTTGCTTACTCCAGATGCTTGGGAAATATCTTTGATCTCTTCTGTGCCCTTTAGCTTCCATATTACCAGGTCTTGTATTTTGTATGTCTAAAATTTATATTTTCCCAGCTGTTACTTTTTCTCTCTCTACTCTATTACATTAGCTTAAGTTGACTATCACATTTTTCCTGGACTATTTTAGGAGCTGGCTAATGGCTAACGTGTTTTCCTGCTTTCTTTGTTCCTTGTTCTTCTACCTTTCCAACTGTACCTCACTCATATTCTATACAGCAGCTAAAGTTTTTTTTTTTTTTTTTTGACAGAGAGAGAGAATCAATTTTATTTAGTTTTTCATGTGGCTTTCATTGCTCTGACATTTTATTGTGTACGTGGTGCTGGGGTTCAAACTCACATCCTCATAAATGCCAGGCAAGTGCTAGAACCACTGAGCCACCACTCTAGTCCCAATTACCTTGTTTTTAACAGGAATTTTTAACATGAACAGTTACAAGCATATACAAAAAGTAAAAAGGATAGTAAACCAAATCCTTATATACTCGTCACTCAGCTCCAACAGCTTTTAACTCAAGATCAATGTTACTTCATCTATAATTCATTCCCAGATTATTTGGAATCAAATACTAGACTTGACAGTTTTTTTCAACCCCTAAATATTTTAGTATGTGCTTCCTAAAAACAAAGGTGTTCTCTCACATAATTGCCGTTTGATGTCAAGGTCAGGAAATTAACATTGATATGTAATTATTATCTGATTTATATGCCTTTAAATCATAATTTTATCTGTATTTTAGTTTGCAAATATAAAGCATAAGGTCTCTTTTTGGGTTGGGGAAGTGCTCGGATAGAGTACTTTTGTAGCATGTGCAAGGCCTTTAAAAAAAAAAAAAACACCAGAATGTTATTTACTTAAAAAGTAACAATACTCATCAAATAACCTGTCAGTGCTCAAATTTCCACCACTGTCTCATGATTTATATCTTAACAATATGTTTGATTTAGGACAAAGTGATCCTTTTAGAAAATTGGATAATGTCACCGCTTTGTTTAAAATCTCTCCATGAGTTTGTATATCTCTAAGAATGAAGATCCCAGTCTAACTTAGTCCTTAAGGCTTGAGGTGGTCAGGCTCTCCCTACTGCTTCCACCTCATCTAGGGCAACTCTTACCTTCACTCTTTGCCCTCTAGTCCTATAAGCCTTATTTAGTGTTTTGACTGAGTGAGCTGATGTTGCTCTAGATTTGAGCATGAGGATCTCCCAGACTGCCGTGTGCTTACTTCAGGAGCTTACTAGCTATCTTCAGTGGTTAGCAAGTATTTTCTCCCACCTTCTAATGATGACACCCAGACAGATTGGTTTTTCTTTTTCCATTTCTCTTTCTTACTTGTTTCTCTTATTCCGTTTCTTAATTTGTAGTTAATTGTTACTTGTGTTTTGATGACTATTCCTTTGGGCTCTGAGTCCCATAGGGATGGGTCTGGTCTACTTTAGTCATCATGGTGTACTCTGCATCTAAGTACCATGCTTGGCATATAGGTGCTCAATACATACTCGTTAAATTAATGAATTTGTTAAGTTAATATATTAATATACTGTTTAATCCATTTGGGCTGCTATAACAGTTCCTTGGATTGGATAACCTATAAATAACAGAAATGTATTTCTCATAATTCTGGAGGCTGGAAAGTCCAAGATCAAGGTGCCAGCAGATTCATTGTCTGTTGAGGGCTTGTTCCTTATAGGTGGTATCTTATATGTATCCTCACATAGTACAAGAGGGGGGAAAAAAAAGACAAGCCCTTTTTTAAAGGTGAAACCCTCGTAACCTGATCACCTCCCAATGGCCCTACCTCTTACATAGTCACCTTGGGGGTTAGGTTTTTAACTTGTTCATTTTAGAGGAATACAGATATGCAAATAAAAGCATGTACTGTTTAGAAAAGTAGATATTCCAACCTGGGCTGTTCACCCCTTCTTAGGCAACCTGGTGGCCCCTGCCCAGACGTCACTATATTGATGCTAAACTTAGTGTGAACACCTGATTGGGATAGCACACAACAGCCTGGGACTCCTGGGCACAAGTGATCCTCCTACCTCAACCTCCCGAGTAGCTGGGACTTTGACACCATACCTGGCCAGAAAATTGATAGATATTCAAAGTAGAATGTGGGAATTTTCAGTGCATTAAAAATATCAGCCATCACTGAGTCAGGGCATCAAGTGTAAGGCACAGTGGTCAGTGCTATGATGTTTCAAAGGGGAAGTAAGTAAAGAGGTCTTTTGGGATGTATATATTTTAAATAATGATTTGTGGCTGGTTGTGTTCATCAACTCAGATACATATGTAATTCAGTAATTACCAATTGTTTGGGCAAAGTAAACATTATCCAGAAGTGGTAGTGTCTCTTTTGCCATTTCTCAACCATGGGTTGTCTCAGTTTTCATGTGAATTTTATGTAAATGAACTGTCAGAATCCTAAGGGCTACAATGAGCTCATTTCCTTTTTTTAACTTTGTGCCATCTTTTATCTGCTTTTTCCCTTGACACATTCATTCCCCTTTCATTTACCTCTTGATAAAAATAGCAACTTAAAATGACTAATTAAACACCCAGATAGTTGGAGTTTTGTCTTTTGAAATATGCCAAACTTCACTACTGTTTTGAAAATGAATCTCTTAGGTTCTTCTTTCTTTTTCGTCCCTCTCTACCCCTTTTGCTTCTCATTATATTTGTAGAACTACATGCATAGAACTCCTTAAAGGCATAGTAATATTTGGTTTAGGTACATTTTTCTATAATATATAGTTTAGTATCATGTATCTATACATTTAATAGTCTGAAGACTTTAACAGCCACTAACAGATTGGAAGGACTCTGCAATTGCTTAAAACTAAAGAGGGATTTGGGGATTTATATATAATTTTCATTATTTTATAAAGTAATTTCTGTTATTTATTTTATTTTTATTGTCCAGAATAAAAGTATTAAAGCCAGCAAGGGGTCTATTTTTTTCCTTACCTGTGAGCAGAATGTTGTAACTAGAAATACAAATGTAGCTCTGATGAATTAGCCTTTTCTGAGATGTGGGCATTGTTTTGGTCTCTGCTATAGGCAAATGAGTTATAAGCATTTGTATTTATTTTGGTAGGTAAGAACATTTTCTGCAAAGGTAGCTTGACTTTGCCTTTATGCAGTTAAAAACAGTGTGTGTGTCTATAACATTCTTCATGTCAAAGCTCCCATTGACTTAAGAGATTATTTGCCATTTAAAAATTTTGGCTCAGGGGCTGGAGCGGTGGCTCAGCGGTTTCGGCGCTTGCCTGGCAAGCATGAGGACCCAGGTTCAAACCCCAGCACCATGTACACAACTAAGTGTTGGAGCAACTAAGGTCATGTGAAAAACTAAATAAAGTTGTTTCTCTCTTTCTCTGTCTCTCTCACTGTCCCTCTCTCTTTAAAAAAAATAAAAATAAAAAAAAATAAAAATTTTGGCTCAGTCAGGCATGGTGGTGCACAACTGTAATTCCAGCTACTCAGGAGGCTAAGATAAGAGGTTCACAAATTCTAGGCCAGTCTGGGCAACTTAGCAAGACCTTATCTCTAAACAAAAAAACAAAAGAACTGGGGATGTAGTTCAGTGATAGAGTACCTTTGGGTGCAATCCCTAGTACTGGGGAGGGGGAGTGTGTGTGGGGAATTTAAAATAAATTATGAGTAGTTTGCTTTCTCTCTCTCACACACACTCTCCCTATTAAAAAAGAAGAAAAGAAAGAAAATTAGTGATTTAAAGGATATAAGTTCTTCACTCCAGTCAGATTGGCAAAAATGAAGAAAATAAACAATAATAGATGCTGGAGTGACTGCGGAGAGATAGGAGCACTAGCACACTGTTAGTGGAACTGCAGACTGGTACAGCCCCTCTGGAAAGCAGTGTGGAGACTCCTCAAAAAACTAGGGATGAGCCCACCGTATGATCCTGCTATTCCTCTCTTGGGTATTTTTCCAGGGAATTTAGAATCAACACACTACAGTGACACAGCAAAATCGATGTTCATAGCAACTCAATTTACAATAGCTAAATTATGGAAACAACCCAGATGTCCCTCACTGGATGAATGGATCCAAAAACTGTGGTACGTCTATACCATGGAGTTTTACTCAGCAATTAGAAACAGTGATATTGCAGTCTTTGAAGGTAAATAGATGGCTATGGAAGAAATTATGCTGAGTGAAATAAGCATAACCCAGAGAACCAAGGGTCGAATGTCTTCACTCATCTGTGGAGGCTGGAGCTAGACCCTGGCCATTGAGAAGGGAGGTCTGTTATCATGTTTTAAATATGGATAAAGTGTAATGTCATACAACCTAAGGCATTTGTAGAGATGTATTGGGAAGGAAGGGGGGGAGGGATAAAGGTGGGTAATGGGGGGGCTCTTGGAGGTAAATCTAATTTTCAGAATTTATGTATGTATTATTTCATTAGAAGCTTGATTGTTCAACAAATAAATTTCTGAATTAAAAAATTTCATTTAAAAAAAGGATATAGGTTCTAAAAGAGCATTCTCATTATTTCAGTGCAATTGTGTTGTTTAGATATATAAATGAATCCTATACTTTCATTAGAACTTGGAAATAGTGTCAGGATGATTTTTTTTTCAGACAATTCCATATAAGTAAAAATTATTTTGTAATATATATCTTTAATCTATGAAATAATTTATTTGAAAGCATTTTGTAAAGCTGCAATGTGCAAGTGGGCATGGTGGTGCATATCTGTAATCTTAGCTACCCAGGAGGCTGAGGCTGGAGGATTGTAAATTCAAAGTCAGTACTGGCAATTTAGCAAGACCCTGTATCAACATAAAAAATAAGGGATGGGGATATAGCTGAGTATTCATTCACATGGGTTCAATTTCCAGTACTGAACCCCGCCCCCCAGAAAAAAAAACAAAGGGAGATCAGTAGGAGAAAGGGACCAAAGGGAGAGATGAGGTCGGGTGGGGGGGAGTGCTGGGGAGGGATGTTGGCTAAATTATATCATTATATTGTGTGCATGTATGCCTGTGTAACAACAAATCCCATCATTATGTACAACTACAATGCTCCAATAAAAATGTCAAACAAAGAAAGAAACCTGAGAAGTATAAAATATATGTATATATACACTCATGCATTATATATACCAATTTTTGTGTAGTGTTGTACTGAAAAGCATTGCTGTTTTGGTAAAACCATTGTTCCTCCTTAAGATTCAAGACATTTTGATACAGCTGTTTTTATGCAGCTGCACAATGGCTACCTGAAATACAAAAAAAAACCCCAAAATAGTTAAGAAAATGTGGGCTTTTTTTTTTTTTTAAGTTTAGTAGTGTTATCCCTACTCATTTCTGAGATCCACGTCATCAGACAGGGAAAAGGAAAGCATGCGTGCTTTGCATGGTTCTTTTCTTTTTTTTAATGCTAGTTTTATAAATTTATAAAATACTTTAGGTTTAACAGATATTTGTTGAGCAGGTTCTCTACTTTAGGCATTGAGCGAGCTTGTAGGGCAAACTTGATAAAGGAGTGGGGAAGTCTCCAGTCTCCCTCCTTGACACTCATCTCCCAACCAAGTCATAGTGTGGATGCTGTGCTGGGGCAAACAATGAGTGACACAGGTGTGGGGATGAATGTTGTTAATACTACAAGAAAAAAGATGAAGATTTTGTTGTTTAAATATTAGTAAATTAAGGCAAATAAAATTCTATATTCTTTGGGTAGGGAAGTGTGTTTTAAGCTTGGCACAAAAAAAATAAAACATGTTCACTATGAGAAAACTGCAATAAACCCATTTAAAAGAGAACTGAGAAAATATTTGAACATATAAGAAAGAAGGTCAAGGGGCTGGAGCGGTGGCTCCGCGGTCTCGGTGCTTGCCTGGCAAGCACGAGGACCCGGGTTCAAACCCTAGCACCATGTACACAACTGAGTGTTGGAGCAACTAAAGCCATGTGAAAAACTAAATAAAGTTGTTTCTCTCTTTCTCTGTCTCTCACTGTCCCTCTCTCTTTAAAAAAAAAAAAAAAAAAAAAAAAAAAAAAAAGGAAAACATAGTTTTAAAAAAAAAGGGTCAAACCTAAAAATATCAAGAAAGAGCATTCTGATGAAAAAATTGGCAAATGGATATAATCAGATAATTGAAAAGAAGAATACAGGTTAGGAAAGCTACTGCACTAGTTTCCGATGGCTGCTGTAACAAATTATTATGGACTTGGTGTCTTAAAACAACACAGATTCATTGACTTAACAGTTTTGGAGTTTGGAAGTCCAAAATGAATCTCACTGGGTGTCCAGTGTCATCATACCCTCTGTGGAAGAGTGTTTTCTTGCCTTTTACTAAGCCTTTTCTTGTGTTCCTTGGCTCACAGTCTTCCCACATTTTCAAGAAGGCAGCACTGCATCTTCATATCACTGGCTGTTTCCATAGTCATATCACTTGTCAAGTATCTTTCTGCCTGTCATCTGGAAGGAAACTTGTGATTACCTTTGGATCCCACACAGATAACCCAGGATAATCTCTGCATTTAGGATCCTTAAAATCTGTAAGGTCTCTTTTGTCATATGAGGTATAATTTGTGGTGTCCAGGTATTGTATCCTGCATAACTTTGGAGCCATTATTCAGCTGACCACAGGTATAAAATAGCATGTATGGTGGAACAATATACATATGTATGTGTTTCTGTGTGTGTTGTGTATGTGTGTGTGCATGCATGTGTGTGCATGAAGCCTGCACAAGGACACACATACATTTAGTATGTTTGGGATTGGGTATTTCAGTGCTATGGGATTAAAAGATTTTTTTTTTTTTTTAAAA
>PVKS010010518.1:0-32997 GCA_004027875.1 Aplodontia rufa | reverse complement strand
TTTTGCTGTTCTGATGCTTCGTTATGTACACGGTGCTGGGGTTTGAACCTGCATCCTCGTACATGCCAGGCAAGCGCCGACCGTTGAGCCACCACTCCAGCCCCAGGATACATTTTATTAACGATCAGAAGAACCAAAGTTAATTTCACTTTGGGAAAGATAATTTTTTTTTTTTTAAAGAGAGAGGGACAGTGAGAGACAGAGAAAGAGAGAAACAACTTTATTTAGTTTTTCACATGGCTTTAGTTGCTCCAACACTTAGTTGTGTTACATGGTGCTGGGGTTTGAACCCGGCTCCTCGTGCTTGCCAGGCAAGCACCGAAACCGCTGAGCTACCACTCCAGCCCTGGGAAAGATAATTTTTTTCATAGTTTTATTTATTTATTTTTATTTGTAAATTTTATTGGTGAATTATAGTTTTACATAATGGAGGGATTTTTGTTACACATTTATACATGTACATGTTATGATAATATAATTTGGTCCCATTCCTTCCCCAGCGTGTCCCCTGTCCTTCTGCCTCTTCCCAGTTGTTTTTCTGCAGATCTCCCCTGATTATTTTGTCGTTGTTATTTTTCTAGTTTTAAATGCCTGAATGGAAGCTATTCAGTATCTCAGAGGTACAAAGTATACCATACTGTATTTATAACTCCCCTCTTCTCTCCCTATACTCCCCTGCCAACATAATCAAATTTCACCCAGTTCATTTGTTAACCTGAATTTGATGGATCTATTATATAAACTTGACCTTCTCTCACCCTATCATTTGTTTTACTCCAGCTTCCACATAAGAGAATAAATATTTGACCTTTGAGTTTCTGAGTTTGGCTAATTTCACTTAGCGTGATTTTCTCCGTTTGTATCCATTTACCAGCAAAGGCCATTTTCATTCCTTTCAATAGCTGAGTGGAATTCTATGGTATATGTGTATACCACAGTTTCTTGACCCATTCATCCAGTGATGGGTATCTGGGTAATTCCATAATTTAGCTATTGTGAATTCTGCTGTTATATAAACTTTGATGTAGCTGTGTTGCTGTAAAATGCTAATTTTATATCTTCTGGGAAAATACTCAGGAGTAGGATAGTTGGGTCATAGGGTGGTTCCATCCTTAATTTTTTTTTTTTTTAAGAGAGAAGGACAGTTAGACAGAAAGAGAGAAACAACTTTATTTAGTGTCTCACACAGCCTTAGTTGCTCTAACACTTAGTTGTGTATGTGGTGCTGCGGTTTGAACCTGGGTCCTCGTGCATGCCAGGCAAGCGCTGAAACCGCTGAGCCACAGCTCCAACCCCCCATCCTTAATTTTTTGAGGAATCTACATACTGCTTTCCAGAGTGATTATGCTAGTCCGCAGTCCCACCAACAATGAACAAGAGTTCCTTTCTCCCACAACCTCTCCTGCATCTGTTGCTGTTTGTATGTGTTTTAGTCAGCTTTTTTACTACTGTGACTAAAAGACCTAACAAGAATAACTTTAGGAGGCAAGTTTATTTGGGGCTCACAGTTTCCGAGAGAGGTCTTAGTCCATAGAAGGAGGGCTCCATTACTTGGGGCATGAGGTGAGGCTGAACATCATGGTGGAAGGCATGGCTCTAGGGAGCAGAGAGAGAGAGAGACTCCATGCCAGATACAAAATATATACCCAGAAGGTCTACCCCCACCCCCAACAACCCACCTCCTCCAGTCCTACCCTATCCGCGTACAGTTTCCAGTTAATCTCTCTTGGAGGAGGCAATGTCCACTGAAGTTCTGTCTGACAAAGTCCAGGCTTGGCGATGGGCTAGGCAAAGCCAGCCCTGGAGATTGCCAAAAACCATCCCTTCTAGGAATTGGCTGTGTTTTAGTAATTATATGTATTGTGAATTTACTCAAACTGGAAACACTTTGATTGTTATAAGAATTCTATTGCTTAGACAACTGTTGCGGATTGTTAAGAAGGATACTTGTTATAACCCATATAGAAATCATGGAAAGCAAAGCTATACTGGCTTTAAAACAAAATTGGATATAGAAAGCAAAATAATTAGAACTAAGGAACAAAGAAACAATATATGTGAAACATTTACCAATACCATCCTGAGTGCTCACATTGTATTGTAAACTTTGAGTGAGAAAGGTGTGTTTACCTTTCCTGTTGTTACAGAGGATGAGCTTTAACTCCCTAGCAGTAAATAAGACATGTTTACCCTTTTTGTCTTTGCCGAGGTTAGACTTTAACTTTTTAGCCCATAGGTTAGGATGCACAGATAACTTTATAGGATTAACATTTATAGGATCTAAGATAACTATAGAATATTTGGTAAGGTTACAATAACAAAATAGTTTTAAATTAGTAGTTAATAGGGTATAGGAGTTATTATAACCTATATCATAGTCTAACTAAATAAGAAACTTTTCATTTATGCTAAGATAGGGCTGCTAGACTAATGTCGTGCAGTGACGTTTAAGCACTTCTCTTATCGAGTGAGGTAATGGTTTGCAGAAACATCTAAAGGAATTGAGGGAGACTGAATTTGGTGAAGTTTTTGGTCTCTGTCCTTTGTAAATGCAGGTTTAAACAATATGGTCAATGTGGTTGGGGAGGTTGAGGCCATGAATTGTACCAATGAATGATACTTTAAGTATTTTTATGTCTGATGCTCTGACACGGTTTAAACCAAATAGTTACATATGGTCATTATGGTGGGGAAGTCGAGGGCATGAATTGTACTAATGGTTGATGCTTTAAGTTTACTGGGAAACTGAAAAGAGAATTGTATAATGAAGCTGATAATGAAAGGCTCGTTTGTGCACCTGTATAAAAATGTTCAACAATAAAGAAAAGATGGCATTTTGCTCAAGCAGGGAACTGTGTCTGCTTGCAACTTGCCCCGGAGGTTCCAGCCGTTCCTCCACACTGACTCCACTCCTCCTTCGGGGACCCCAGTTCAGCTGAGGCTGGCCCCCTGGCACTCTCTCAGTGAATTAGCTCACTGATTGGATTAAGGCTCTTATAACCCAATCATTTCACCTCAGCTTCTTTATTGTCACACATGAGCTTTTTGGGAACAGTATTCTCTCACTCTCTTAAAAGAGAGAGAGAGAGACAGAGGAAAGAGAATCAACTTTATTTTTTCATCTGACCTTTGTTTCTCCAACACTTAGTTGTGTGTGTGGTGCTGGGGTTTGAACCCAGGTCCTTGCGCATGCCATGCAAGCACTCCAACTGCTGAGCCACCATTCCAGCCCCCATAACACCATAACAGCATTCTTGATCTTTGCCATTCTGACTGGGGCAAGGTGGTTTTTTTTTTTTTTTTTTTTTTTTTTAAGAGAGAGACAGTGGGGGGAAGGGAAGAAAGAGATTATCAGTTTTATTTAGTTTTTCATGTGGCTTTCTTGCTCTGGCACTTCACTGTGTATGTGGTACTTGGGTTTGAACCTGCATCCTCACGCATTCCAGGCAAGTGCTGTAACCTCTGAGCCACTGCTCCAGCATCCCCCTCCTTTTTTTTAGAGAGAGAGAAAGAGAGAGAAAAGAATCTACTTTAGTTTTCATCTGGTCTTCATCGCTCTGACATTTAGTTGTATATGTGGTGGCGGGGGTTCGAACCCACATTCTGGCATGTTCCAGGCAACTGTGATACTGCTGAGCCACTGCTCCAGCCCCGAGATGAAATTTTAATGTAGTTTTAGTTTGCATTTCTCTGATTACTAGAGATGTTGAACATTTTTTCATATATTTATTGGCCTTTTGTATTCTTCTGTTGAGAAGTTTCTGTTTAGTTCTTTTGCCCATTTATTGATTGGGTTGTTTGTGTTTTTGGCATTAAGTTTTTTGAATTCTTTGTATATTCTGGATATTAGTCTCCCATTGGAGGAGTAGCTGGCCATGATTTTCTCCCATTCTATAGGTTCTCTCTTCATGTTCTTAACTAATTTCTTAGCTGTGTAGAAGTTTTTTAGTTTAATGGTATCCAACTTACTGATTCTTGGTTTTAATTCTTGTTCTATGGGGGTCATTTTTAAAGAATAGTTTCAGATTTACAGCAAAATTAAAAAGATTGTACAGTGCTCTCACGTATCCTACATATAGTTTCCCCTATTATTAATATCTTGCATTAGTACCTTATGTTTGCTCAAATTAATGACCAGAGTGATACATTGTCACTACAGATAATACTTTGTTCAGATTTCCTTTATTTTTATCTAAATAATTTCTTTTGTGTGTTCCAGGGCCTCATTCAGGATACCCTTGGACTGTTAATTGTCCTGTATCCATAGGTTCTTCTTGGCTGTGTCAGTTCTTAGACTGTCATTGTTTTGATGACCAAGACAGATTTGAATAGTACTAGTCAGGCATCTTATAGCATGTTTCTCTCTCTCTCTCTCTTTTTTTTTTTTTTTTAAAGAAAGAGATGGACAGTGTGAGAGAGAGAGAATCAGTTTATTTTGGTTTTTCATGTGGCTTTTGTTGCTCCAACACTTAGTTGTATATGTGGTGCTGGGGTTTGAACCTATGTCCTTGTGCATGCTGGGCAAGCGCAGAATTGCTGAGCCACCGCTCCAGTCCGCATGTTCTCTTATTGAAATTGGTCTTGTATTTTTCTGATGGTTAGACTTGGGTTACATGTGGGTTATTCTGGAAGGAAGGTCAGAGAGGTGCAGTGCCATTCTCATTATAACCTATCGATAGTATATACTGCCAACATGACTTACACTGTTGACATTGCCCCTGATTGCATGGCTTGGAGTACTGTGTCTCTCCTTTCTCCTGTAAAGTCATTCCCCAGGCCTTTTTTTCCATATTTCAGTCTTTGGAAGGAAGACGCTATGTGCAACACACTTTTTTGGGGGGTCAGTGTTGGGGATTGAACCCAGGGCCTGCACATGGTAGGTGAGCATTCCTCCACTATAACCCACTGTTAAAGTATCTGGGGAGTTGTGGTCTTTTTCCTTTAGGGTAGCGTATCTACATAAATTATTTGGACTTTTTTTTTTCTCTTAGATTGCATCATGTAAGAAAAACAAAATCATGTCTAGTTGTCACGTCCATTCCAATGTTCTCAGAGGAGTCTTTTCAGCTTTAGTGATATTCTAAGCAGGTCTCATTTGACTTAGAGCCTTCCATCCTTCTTTTTTCTTTTTCTTTGTTGATACTGGGCATTGCACCCAAGGACACTTACCAGTGAGTTATATCCCTAGCCTATCCTTAGTCCTTTTTTTTTTTTTTTTTTTTTTTTTTTTTGAGACAGAGTCTTGCTAAGTTGCCAGGCTGGCCTCAAAACAGAATCTTCCTGCCTTTGCTGCGGGAGTTGCTGAGATTACTGGTTTGTGCCACCTTGCCTAGTCCTTTTGTAATATCTTACAGGTTGTATTCTAATTGATTGAATGCATAAGATCTATACAAGTTAGATCAGTTATTGTCTTACATATCGCATATTATTCACAAAAAATGTAGTTGGAAACTAATCATAACATTTCTTTTGATGTCAAAAAAAGAATAAATATTAAATCAGATTTTTGTTGAAAAAGTGAAGGTCTGATGTACACTGTAATTACAGCTTTTCATTTGGGCTTACAGTTCTCCTTTCCTCCCTTGAGAAACCTCAACCTTCACGTGACTAGGCCATTGTATGTTTCTGACATGTCTGTAGTTCTTTCTTTTAGTATAGTACATACCACATTTGCTTGTATTTGGCTTCCATACTGAATCTAGAGCTCCAGGGCAACAGGAACCTTGTGTATTCTGTTTATTCTGTATCCTGTCTGCCCAGCACATAGTAGGCATACAAATATATGTTGATTACTGTTAGGTATGATAACCTTTTTGAGCTCCTTTAGAAATATTGGTGGTTAACAATAGGTCATATATGTGTTCAAAATTATAATTCTTTGTGAAAAGGGTAATATACTACATGTAAAACAATAGTATTAAAGAAAAAATTTACATATAGCTGTCAGGTCCCCTTGATATATATGGAAGCAGACTGGAAGTAAATTTGTGCAAAACATTAACAGTGATTTTCTCTAGATTGTAAGATCGTGACTAATTTTAATTATTTGTTTTCTTCTTTATTTCAAGGAGTTTATTATTTATAATCTGGAGACATCAGAATATATTACCTGGTGTAACTTAATTAAGCCCCATGAGAAAAATTGTTCAGTTTTAGTATATGCAAGAGCCCTTGAGGAAGCTTGCCAAGTCACTGACCATTCATTCCCCTGGAGAGCTTTTAGCTTCTCAAACTGAACAGGTATAGCTGAACTTCAGAATCATGCTTATTTTAGAATTTTTAAGTTATTCTCTAAGCCTAATTTTTAAAAATTTCATCAAAGCCATTTAAAATATTATTCCTTAAACATCAGTTTGAAAGTGTCATATGTGAGTTTAATTCACTTAACTAATTTAACTTTATTTAACCTGTCTGACTAAAAACTGGGGAAATTGGGTTTTCCTTATATAGTGTTTTTAGAATATAAAAAATCTAAGTCTAACCTTAGAACAACAGCCTTTCTTACATTTTCCTTAAAACAAAACAGTAATTCATTTTATCCCTTAGTTGGTTTTCTTGAGATGGGGGAGGAATCCCTGGATTAGGGGGAAAGTCATTACAAGTTCTTGTTTTAATAAACCCAGACCACTTGTATTTTTCTTGCCTATTTCTCTAGTATAATTAAACAGTGATGGATTAAAACTAGGCTGCAGCAGAGATTGGGGGAAAAAAATCTCCCGGCATCCCTTCCTGCAGAAGCATTGCTACAGCAGTGAGTGTAGCTGCCACTTTAACTGACATGCCTTAAATTTTGCCTGCAAAGCTTTGGGATGCTGTCAGTTGCCTCGGCAACTTCTTTGCTTGTGCCTGATAATGGAGAGTCTCATTGGAGCCAAAAGAACAGAATAAATTGAAGATTTTTGTTGGCTCTTATATTGAGGATTGTCTCTTCTTTTTTTTGGTTTTAAAAAAAAATCTGGTAGAAGAAAGAGAAAGACATCTTCATAGTGGAACTGCATTAATTCCTCCAAAGTTACAGCTGCTTTAAATCTGTGAGTATGTTGTATGTGTTTAGCAGTTCCTAGAGGTATTATTACAGGCTTCTTTTTAAATCTGCGAGGATTTAAGGAAAGCTACGTAAAAAATTTAAACCAGACTTAAATTGTACTGGAGAGCTGCATGTTTTGTAAGATGACATTGTCCTCATTAAAAGCTTCATATGTCAAGCTTGCTAGGGCTGTCCTGCTGTCCCCTCTCCCCCTTTTAACTTCCTATTTGCTTCTGGCTGCTGCAGAGGCTCTGGTCTTCCCTGGATGCCATGGCTGGTTTATCACTGCTGCAAGGTGTGCGTGGGGGTTGCTGAGTTGCCTGCTGCAGAACAATGGCAGGATGATAATGCTTCACTTCGTGTTTACTGTGTTTGTCTTCTGCTGGCTTCATTATGGATTTTGTTTTGTCACAGTAATTAAAATATTCAAGATTGGTAAAGTGGCATGTCCTTAGAAATGGTGTGTTGATTGTACTTCACCTCCAGCTGTGCCGTGTTGACTTTAGGCTGTCTCTTTGTCGAAAATTATAGTAAATGTGAGCTCCCCCAAAGTGACACTTACATGACCACCCTCTTCTAATTGTACACTGGAATCAGCGCTGTTTTTATTTATTTTTTGGTGACGCAGACCCTGAAGCCTAAACATCTGTCCTTAGTCATCATGTCCCACTTTCCTACTTTTGTAATTCACAGCTGTACCCTTGCAGAATTGTGTGTAGAGTGAATGAATTTTGAGCATTTTGTTAAGATAAGAGATTAATTTCTGATTCCTACCATAACCCCATGTGTTCTTGATTTGTCTTTGCTAAATTAAATTATTTTAGTGAATTGATTCGTTCAGTTACTTACTGATCTCATTCTTTTATCTTAAAAACCACATTAGCTAATGTGATTTTTAAAAGCTGATCTGTTCAGAGATTAGTTCAGAATACTTTTTAACATCTTTTGGTAACAGTCATCTTTGTAGATGCAGAATATGCTTGGCTTAGGCTGACATAGTATAAGAGCTTTTTGGGTGCCAGTATTTTGGTTGACTTCCTGCCGTGTAAAATAAATGAAGGATTTTAAAAAAGAAATTTTCTCCACCACCGAGAAATCAAACATCTGCTGTTTTATTTTTAAATATTTTGTCATACCTAAATGCAACAACTTAGAATTTAATTAGGAAGGGTTGCTAAAATTAGGAAATTCTGCCTTATTTAGACTTGCAAAGAACTTAAATTCATTCAATTATCATTCATTCAATCATTCAATAAATGTTTACATTTGTTGCAAAGCTCTTACCAGGCGCTGGAATATAATGCTGAACAAAATATTATATTTGGTTTTATGCAGCAGATATTTTTAGCAAGTGAGGAAGGCATTTAAAAACTAATTACAAATTAATTTTTATTAAGTCATAGTAATATTTTCAGCTGTTGAAGTATAGGTACTTTGTGACCAAATATAGGACATATAAGCTCTTGCAACTAATTCTTTCTCAGATCTGAAGCCACAGATCCTTAGAGTGCTTAAACTGAAAAGAAATGATAGAAATACTTTAATTAGTTCAACAAGAATGTGACAGACATTATATTAAGTGCTGGATTTAGATAAGTAAGAAATGATCCTTGCTCACAGTCTAGTGGGAGAGGAGGGGAATTGGTTTTATTCATATATTCTGGGTCATCATTTTCATGTCTTAATGGAAAAGAAATGAATTAGATCCCTTTTTAAATGTTTTTGGTTTTCAGAATAAATGCGTATCATATTGTTACTCGATATGCATTTATGATTGTGCAATAACTCCTTAATAAAAAATTTTAAAAATGTTTTTGTTGCCAGTTCCAGTACTTACAGTTAACCTGGTTTTGTTTATTTAAATCTGTAGCAAAAGTCTTGTCACTTTGGATTTACAGAGGTCAGATCCATTGCCCAAGGTCATTCAGGGTGTTGACCATAACTCTGTTGTACTCAAAATTGGCAAACCTGTGGTCCTTGAAGCTGTTGTCATCTTTCTTAACCTTAAGTTGATGGGGAGCTCCCTCCTTTTCTTCTTCTTGAAGCCATAGTATACTTCTGGATATCATACGTCATAAAAAATAAAGATGCTTTGTTTTTTGGCCTCATGCCCAGACATCTTCCTAACATTTTGCACTTGCTTTCCACTTGTTAACACCACATTTACACTGAAGTCTTTGGCTCATTTTAGAAAGGGTAGGCCTGCATGTATGGGCAGAATATGCTTCAGTGGCAGGTCTGTTAGGGAACATGGAAAAAGTACATCCTAAGAACAGGGATGTTAATGGGAAGAATCAAAGGTTTCTTGAATTTTAGGTTTAGATTGCTACCCATCAGCATCAGCAATTCCCTACAAAATTGGAATGTTCAGTGTTGCAAAGAATTTACCTTTTCAGTAATAAGTTGGAATTCTTAGCAATTTGAGAATTATTGAGGGTAGAGAATAACTTTTCAATAGAGATATTCTAGCAGATCTCTCTTGACCCCCCAAGGCTATCTATCCATTCTATTTTTGAGAGACTGTCAAAAAGTTCTTCCTTAACCAAAATAAATTTACTTCTTGGCAGCCTCCCATCCACTGATCACAGGATATAAAATCATTCTTGTATTTTTACAAAGTAGCCTTTCATATATGTGAGATGCTCACCCTACCTCCCTGGTATACTTTTGCATCTCCAGATTCTGTCTCTGTCCTATTGCTTGTTTCTCATGTGGCGTATTTCAGATATCTCACCATTCTGATTTCTTTGCATTTGACCTGTGATAGTTTCTAGATGGTGACAAATAGAATTGGATACTCTTTGGGGGTATATTTTGGGTTATGACTCAGCATACTGTGTCTGTTTATACTTCCTGTGATACTTATCAATAGCTACATAACAGAGCACTGAAAAATTTGAAACAATAGCAATAATAATTTATTTGCTTATGAGTCTGCATTTTTGGCAGACCTCAGAAGATCTTGCCCCACTTGGAATCACCTGGGATGGCTCAGCTGGAACCAAAGGAGCCATTTTCATGATATCTTGCCTGGCTGGCCAGTTGGTGCTGGTTGTTGGCTGGTAACTTAGCTGCAGGTGTTGACTAGAACTTTGTTCTTCTCCATGTGGTTGTTTGAGCTTCCTTCCTCACAGCGTGACGAGGAGGTTCCAGATTTCAGTATTTCAAATAATAGGAAGTGGAAGCTACTAGTTTTTAAGATCTGGGACCCCAAACTAACACATTGTTTGTTGTATTGGTCAAGAGACCACTTAATTCAGGGGAGGAGCCATTGTCCCCACTTCTTATAGGAAGGGTGACAAAGAATTTGTGGCCATCTCTAATCTACTATACATATCAAATTATTAGTTCCTTTCCAGATGTGTTATATACATTAAACTCAAGTAAGCCCCTAATAATTATATTTGAATTCTTGCTAAGGTGAGTCTCCTCATCTTGTACTTGGACAGTTCTTATCTTGTTAGCAGTTTTATTCTTCCATAGTTCCTTCTAGCGTTACTCTTTTTAAGTTTATTTGGATTTTGAGTGTGATGTCTATTGTATGAATTGTCCATCCTTTGACTGTCTCACCCACTTGTATAGTGAGAATATTTGCTGTATTCTCGCTGAAGAACGATAAGCATGACGTACAGCACAGGCCTGTGGATGTTGAGATAACTCTGCAGACTAACATCGAGACATTTACCAAAATGTCTTGTGACGCTGGTGACTTAATCAGTAAGAAGTGACTTACTAATACTGTTCTACCACATTCACTGCCTTAGCCCAAGAAAGGCAGGTGCTTAAATTGAGGAAAACCAAATGGAACATGAGTTTGATGGGAATTTCTTCCTTTCTTTTTTTTAAGAAGACAGAGTTAATTTTATTTTTTCATCTTTTTTTGTTTTGTTTTGTATTGTTTTTCCTCCACTTAGTTGTGTATGTGGTGCTGGGAATTGAACCCAGGTCCTTGTGCATGCCAGGCAAGCGTTGTACAGCTGAGCTACCTCTCCAACCCTGAAGTGAATTTCTTATAAGGTTCACTTTTCTGTTGATCAGTTCACAGGTGTGGAAAGCTTTTGGTGTCCATTCAAGTGATATGAATGGATTTTTTTTCCTTTGGTGATCATTTTAGATCAATGGATTATAAAATATCTTATTTGAAGTTGTTACAGGTGACTGCATTTTAGAAAGCAGGGAATTATGGAACCAAGCCTTGAATTTAGTTGTGGTTTGGAGTTGAAGTCATTATCTTCTTAGCTAGTGGGCATGGCAGAATTTGAGCCTTTCCATGATACAGGAAACCAGGACCTAACTTAGAGCATAATTTGCCATCATGCCTCCTTAATATTAGCATAGGTTTTTTTTTTTTTTTTTTTTTTTAAGAGAGAGGGACAGTGAGAGAGACAGAGAAAGAGAGAAACAACTTTATTTAGTTTTTTCGCATGGCCTTGGTTGCTCCAACACTCAGTTGTGTACGTGGTGCTGGGGTGTGAACCCGGGTCCTCGTGCTTGCCAGGCAAGCGCCGAAACTGCTGAGCCACCGCTCCAGCCCCTTTTGTTTTGTTTTAAGGCATTAGCATTCTTGTATAGCAAAACCATTTTGTATGCCTGAATAAATATAGCACATCAACTGTGAAAATAGCCACACATTGAAGAACTAAAGATTAAACTCTGCAGCTTAGTTACTTGAGTGTTTATACATTCTGTTTCATTTGTTTCTCCTAATAGATGTTTGTGGGGAAAGTCCATGTATTTGTGGAAAGCTGCTTATTTATGAATGGAGGTCTCTGTGATACTTTATTCTATGATCTAGATATGTGACATAAAGTGCCACATAGGAAGACTGTTTGGTTCAAAGTTGCTAATACCATTAATAAAATATAATGCATTTATCAAGTATTGAGCATCTTTGGACTAAGATAGTTTCTGTAAACCAATGTAAAGTAAACCAACGTGCTGGACAATGTATCATCTCAGCTACTCAGGATACTGAGGCAAGAGGTTGCAAGTTTGAGGCCATCCTGGGCTACTTAGCAAGACCCTGTTTCAAAGTAATAATATAAGACAAACTGGGGATGTAGCTCAGTGGTGGAGCACTCCTGGGGTCAGTAGTCCCTAATACTATATATGTATGTGTGCACAAAAGATCAATAATTATATTGTGATGTAAACTCCAACCACAAGAACCTAGAGGGAAGACACACTGTCTAGTCCGAGGCCGTAACTTTTGGGTGGCCTTTATTTTTTCTTCCCTTCATGGATCCTGAGACAAATGAAAGGAAAACTTGCTTTTGCCATTTAAATTTTTTCCCTTGTTATTCTTTGCTTTAAGTTGTGATGTTTTTAAAGAAATGTAAAGCAACTTCTTCCCATTTAACTGTCACACTGAAAACCTACATTTGGTGTGCATCCCTACTTGGAGGGACATGATGAAACTGGCAAAATATTGCTTTAGTAGCCTTTGCCTGGACTGCTGGAAACGTTAAGCAGAAGGGCTGAGCATTGGGAATGTCATGGTCTGTCTCATGGGAAGTTGTTGGCTTTCATCACTTATGTTCCTTTATGTTTATTTGAAGTTTCACATTAAAAAATGATTTTATAAAACAGAAAGCATTTCTTCCTTGTAACATCCCTGTGAGGTAGGCATGGCAGGAATTGTCATGTCTCTTCTGCTTCTGCATTTGGGGATACTGAGGCCCACAGAGGTGAAGGGATGATCCAAAGTCTCATTGCTTACAAGTGATGACACACCTGGAGTAGCAACCCGGAGATCTGCCTTGTATCCATGCCAGCCCACATTCTCCTGAGTCATGTTGCAATTTCATGGTGAGCAAGGATAAGAAGATCAGGTAAGAAGGTTTCTATCAGAAGTGAGAGAGCCCTCCCACAGAGAAGAGGGTCCCCTCCGCATTTAAAAAAGATCAGCAAAGAGAGCCAAGAAAATGAAACAGGAGTTGTGCATATCTCTTGCCAATCTAACATTCCATTGTTGTTTGTTTTAAATAATGTGAGGAAATATGATTTACTTTGCCTAAGGAAAGAGTTTGAAAAGATACTGGCTCTGGCTTAAGTTTCCTATTCTGTTAGTAATTTACTGTGACCGTGGGCAAGGAAAATAGCATCAGTTGGGGATTGTTTCTTTTTCAAAAGAAATAGCAATCCCTGCTTTCCATTCTCTTAGTAAGTAGGCTATGAAAATGTTTTATATTTTATATGAAAATGAACTTTTCTTCTTTTCAACTGTTCTCACTTTCCTTTGGAACTGTCATCCCCATTGAGGACAGAAAAAGAATTAATTCATCAAACTGTCAATTAAATATTACATCTGTTCATATTTTGGCCTCTTTTTGAGTGATTTGGAATTTTTGGAGTGAGGAAAGTGGTAAATGACCAGTGAAGTGAAAATTTTGACTCTACCAGGTCTGTATCTCAAAGGTTTCTTCTCCCTTTCCTTCTTCTAAGATGACACAGGAAAAAGTGGTGTAGGGGGATGGTGCTCTGGTATGGGAAGTACTGTCTGGTCCAGGCCTTCCTCCTATGGTCTTTGCATTGGCCTTCTCGCTGTTTCTGACTGATGGCTGTTGGTGTGCCTGTGACCTGAGGGCACGGCTTTCTCCATTGGTTTGGTTGGTCCACTGGTGGCTGAGATCCAGTAGCCACTCCCATTTGACCCTGTCCCAGTCCTTTGCCACTAAGGTATCTTTTTGAAAAAATCTTATTTTGTAGCTGAGTGTGGTGGCACATGCCTGTAATCCTAGTGACTTGGGAGGCTGAGACAGGAGGACCACAAGTTTGAAGCCAGACTCAGTTACTTAGTGAGACCCTCAGCAATTTACTAAGATCCTGTTTCAGAGGGGGGGGGGCAAAACAAAACACTGTCATGGTAGAAGTGTGGCAGAAGAAAGTGTCTTAGGACAGGACACTAGGAAGCAGAGAGAGAGAGACTCTTTGCTCATCAAGGATAAAATATACACCCCAGGGGCTGGAGCAGTGGCTCAGCGGTTTCGGCGCTTGCCTGGCAAGCACAAGGACCCAGGTTCAAACCCCAGCACCATGTAACACAACTAAGTGTTGGAGCAACTAAGACTATGTGAAAAATAAAGTTGTTTCTCTCTTTCTCTGTCTCTTTCACTGTCCCTCTCTCTTTAAAAAAAAAAAAAAAAAAAAAAATATATATATATATATATATATATATATTCACACACACACACCCCAAAGAGGCACAGCCCCAGTGATCCACTTCCTCTAGCCACACCCTACCTGCCTACAATTACCACCCAGTTAATTCCTATCAGAGGATCATTGCACTGATTAGGTTAAGGTTCTCATAACCCAATCATTTCACCTCTAAGCTTTCTTGCGTTGTTTCACACATGGGCTTTTGGGGGATACCTACTATCTAAATTGTAACAGTGATAATTCTGAACATACAGAAAAAGTGCAAAAGCAATGCAGAGAATATCTGAATACCCTTAATCCAGTTATTTTTTTGTAGTCATTTGAGAGTAGGATGCAGCTCCAGAGAAGATGGTCTAGAAGGATGAACTGGAATTTTCCAAATGAACAGAGGTTATTTCATATTATCTCCTTTTTTTCCTCCTTTCTTCCCACTCTTCCTCGTATTTCCTATTGTTGATCTTAGAAAAGTATGTCTTGGATATCAAGTAGGCCAGGTTTGGCTGGTTTGACCTGAGAAGAGTGGTGTTATCCTTCATTTGCTCCTTGTTCATTTATTCAGTCAGTCAGCACAATGTTATTGAAGGTTTCCACTTGCAGGGCATGGTGCAAGGTGCTGTAATGTAGTGTTGCCATCAAGAAGTCTGTATTCTCATTAACAGACAATTATTATTTTTTTTTAAAAAGCTAATTAAAAGAAAATTAGGACAGACCATCATCACTTTCCTTACCCGAGACACTGTTTCTAGTAATACAGCTTAGGTTTCATCAGAGTCAGCATTGTGTTGTATGCATCAGTTCACTTTTAAGTAATTTGTTTTTTTTTTTTTTTTTAATCTGTTTTTTGTTTTTCCTACACTTATTTGTGTATGTGGTACTGAGTTTCAAACCCAGGTCCTTGGGCATGCCAGGCAAGTGCTGTACTGCTGAGTCACCTCTCCAGTAATTCAGTTTTTGTTTTCTTTTAAAGAAAGAGACAGTGAAAGAGAGAAAGAGAATCAACTTTATTTAGTTTTTCTTGTGGTATCGTTGCTCTGACACTCCACCATGTTCGGGGTGCTGGGGCTCCAACCTGTGCCCTTGTGCTCCCCAGGCAAGCGCTGCAACCACTGAGCTGCTGCAACTGCTGAGCCACTGCTCCAGCCCCTAATTCACAGTTTTAATATCTGTTTTATTCCTCTTTTATTCATTTGGATATTTTGTTTCAAAATCAGGAATTTATTTATTTATTTTTGGTACTGGGATTGAACCCAGGGGTGCTTAACTGCTGAGCCAAATACACAGCCTTTTCTATATTTTATTTTGAAACAGTCTCTCTAAGTTGCTCTGTGCCTCGCTAAGTTTCTGAGGCTGGCTTTGAACTTGTGATCCTCCTCCCTCAGCTTCCCAAATCGCTGGGATTACAGGTGTGTGCCACCACGCCCAGCAAATTCAGGAATTTATAATCTATGCTCACTCAGGTATCATCTTTGAGAGCAGAGACGGGATGATTTTATGTCTAAACATCTGATCCTGAGCCTGGAATGTGTGGCTCCAAAATGTTCATGAGTGAAAATTAAATTGTTATCTATTAAATGTAATCGATCCATTTAAAGCATTACCTTTTTTAGATTATGTTCCATTCACTGCTATCTTTCTCAGCTTCATTGGCTTCTGCAGAGTGGCTTAACTTATTTATTTTCTATTTTAATCCCAGTTACGGATGTAAAACAGGATAGGGTAATGGGAAGAACCTTTTGAGGAAAGCTGTCTAAATAGTTATGAGTCCACCTACGGTAGTCCTCCCTTATCTGTGGCTTCCCTTTCTGTGGTTTTTATTTATTACTGTAGTCCAAAGAGGAATGTGTGTGTGTGTGTGTGTGTGTGTGTGTGGGCGTGCGTGCATGGGGATCATTTATATAAACTTTATTAGTATATTGTTATAATTATTCTATTTTATTGTTGTTAATTTCTTACTATGCTTAATTTATGAATTAAACTTTACCATAGGCATATATGTATTGGAAACTCACATATAGGGCACTGTGTTCTCTGTGGTTTTAGACATTGACTGGGGGTGTGGATTATCCTAGATGGATAAGGGGGGACTGTATCTGTATGGACCGTCATTCCCTTTCTTCCATATAGGGCTTAGGGACACTTGACAGATATCTTGCTGATATTCCATGGACTGCATTTTTCTGATCTCCAGAGGTGGGAAATGAGGGTTGTTTTAGAGAACTCATGATGATGACTGCTGATTGCCACCATGTAGCTTCCTGTGAGGGCATTTCCTTCAATGAGGAATAAAGTATAGTTCATTTTCAGCAAAGGTAGATACATTAAGGACCTGGGTGAATATAAAGTAATTTTTTTTAAGAGGGAGAGAAAAAGAGAATCCACTGTATTTGTTTATTCATCTGGCTTTTATTTTCTAACTTAGTTGTGTATGTGGTGCTGGGGTTTGAACCTGGGTCCCTGTGCATGCCAGGCAAGCACTCCAACTGCTGAGCCACCACTACAATCCATAGAGTAATAATTCTGAGAATAATTCAGGAATATGATAATAGAGCTATTTTGGTTTAAAACTTAAAATATTATTGAAGTATGTTATCAATGTAGGAAACAGAGTCTGTGAAATTAGAAAGCCACAGCATTTAAGTACTGATTTTTTTCAAAGTAGTGAAAATTTGGAAAATTTCTCAAATAACTCTGGAAACACATTGGGTAGTGATGTATTCTGACTTCCTTCTGTGGAAAGGACTAAAAATAATAAATTACACTGTTCTTGCATATTTTTAGAGGAACCATTTTGAGCTTTGTGTGATGTAAAAGATGACTGATCTTTTATATTTAATAAAAGGTGATTAATGTAATAAAATATTAAATTAGTATTCAAATATTTCTTTCATGATTTTAACTTAAATTGATCAAAATACATACTTACCTTTTTTTTTTTTAAAAGAGAGAAGGACAGTGAGAGAGAGAGACAGAGAGAATCAATTTTTATTGCGTTTTTCACATGACTTATGCTGCTCTGACAGTTGTGTACATGGGTGCTGGGGTTTGAACCCGTGTACTTGCACATGCCGGGCAAGCACTGTAACTGCTGAGCCACCCCTCCAGCCCCTACTTAGCTTTTTTTTTTTTTTTTTTAAATCTGATTAAAACAATGCATGATCATTTTTGAATGAATCTCAACCCACCCAAGCCCTATAGGTTATATTAAGGTTTATGGTTTCGATTGAGGAAGATTGTAATAAGTCTCAGCATAGATTACTTAGGAGAAGATTATCTATTTATCACTTTGCCAGTTTCTCATTTAATAGAGCAATTATATCTTTACTACCTTTTGACTTTTCTCGACTTTATAGTTTTACCTTCTAAAGGGTCAGAGTATAAAGAAAAAGTTGGAATTACATGTTTTTGATTATGATAGCATTGCTGACAAGCCAGGTAAATGACATGAAGGTTGCCAGTAAAATAGCATGGGGGTGGGGGGTGGGGAGTGGTAGTATCTGTCGAATTCTGCTCTGCTCTTTCTTTATGGTCACCAGCAGCTATACCTCCCCCTTCTGAACACTGGCCATCAGAATGGCTATTTGAAGGGGATCATTGGTTTGGCAGAGTGTGTATACTTTAAAAGTGAATTTTATCTCAAAGCTGTGTAAAAATTTTTTCAAAAAATTAGAGCAGTTAAAATAATAGCATATTTTCCAGCCAGGCATAGGATAGGGGTGTATGCCTATAATTCCAGCAGTTTGGGAGGCTGAGGCAGGAGGAGTGCCAAGTCCAAAGGCAGCTTCAGCAACTTAGTGAAGACCCTGTCTCAAAATAAAAAATAACATATATGAGGCCCTAGGTTTAATCCCCAGCACTACAAAAACAAACAAAAAACAAATAAAAAATAAAAGGGATTGGAGATATGGCTCAGTGGTTAGGCACCACTGGGTTCAATTCCTAGTACCAAAAAAAAAAGTATTTTCCAGTATAATAATACTTACAATTGAAATAGACCATGTTACTTTATTTAGCCTCCATCAACCAAATAACAGTGTTTTTCTCTAGCTAAAAATACATTTTTTTTCCCCTAGCATGTGAGTAAGGTTATACGCAGAATGGAACAAATGAATATTTTTTTTCAGTTAAATTTTTAATGACTGTGCTTACTTTGATAGTTTAGATTCTAAAATTAGAGTAATATAAGGATTTAGCTTGGCTGTTTTGCAAGCATACATGATCATCAGTGCAGTATACATACACCAAAAGTCTTTAATGAAGGATATAAAGCTTGAATAAAAGCTTTTTGTCAAAAAGTCAGCTTTTTGTTACTTCAACAAAATAACTGAGGCAAAATGAAAGTTTATTTAGCTCATAGTTTTGTAGATTCAAAATCCAAGATCAGATGGGTGGAGGGCCCATTGGTTCACCTGTGGTGACCATAGCAGATGGGTAGTGTCTCGTGGTGGGAACTTCTGTAGGATTGAAAAGTCCCATCTTGGGGCTTGAGCGGTGGCTCAGCAGTTATGGCGCTTGCCTGGCATGCACGAGTATGTGGGTTTAAACCCCAGCACCACATACACAACCAAGTCTTGGACCACTGAAAGCCACATGAAAAACTGAATAAAATTTATTCTCTCTTTCTCTCTCTCTTTCTCACTTGTCCCTCTCTCTTTAAAAAAATAAAAAATAAATTGTGAAAAGAAAAGAAAAGAAAAGTCACATCTTGAACAGGAGCAGAGGGAAAGGACCAGCAGGTTAGTCTTCCTCTCTCTCTTTTTTTTTATTTTTAAAGAGAGAATCAATTTTATTTAGTTTTTCATCTAATTCTTGTTGCTCTCACACCTAGTTGTGTTCAAACCTGAGTCTTTGCACATGCCAGGCATGCACTGCAAGTGCTGAGCCACTGCTCCAGCCACTAGTCTTCCTCATTTTATAACAATATTTTTGTTATAATTAACAATTATAAATGGTTACAATTAAAAACTATTTCATGCCACCAGTGACCTAAAGATCTCCCACAAGTTCCCACCCCACAAAGGTTCCACCTATTCCCAACAGTGCTGCCTTGGGGACCAAGCCTTTAATCATAGTAGACCTCAAACCATATTCAAATCCTAGCAACATGTGTCAACATTGATATGAAGAAGCAGTGTTAAAAAGATAGCAATTCTCAGCAAACTTCCCCAATAATGGAATGAAGTCTTACAATCACTGATTGTAAAATTCATAAATAAGAACAAAGGTATGGAAAAATAATGAAAAGCAGCAACAACAACAATAAAAAGGACTAAAGAAAGGGACAGTGAGAGAGAAAGAATTTTTTCATTTAGTTTTTCATGTGGCTTTTGTTGCTCCGAAACTTCGTTTTGTACGTGGGGCTGGGGTTTGAACTTGCATACTTGTGTATGCCAGGAAAGCACTGTAACCTTTGAACCACCGCTCCAGCCCCTCCTACTAACATTTTCATCCCTCCAAAAAGCCCTTTTAATATAGTAGAGGACTTTCTCTTACTGACTTAAAGTTATCAGAGAGCCATTGTAATGACAATTGTGACAGGTGCACAGGGAGGCAAGTATGTGTATAGAATGAAGGAATGCCCAGAAACACCTGCACACACATGGGAACATGCTCTGTGTTAGCAATTGCAGTACAGCAAGTGTGTCAAAGAATAATAATTTTAAAACCAACACCTGGAAAGATTTATTTATCATTGAGGAAATCATCAAGATTATAAAACTGGTTCCAAGAACATTCATGGTTCTGAAGAAAAAATGTTGGAGTGAGATTTGTTAGATAAAAAAATTGGTTTATCTCCTGCACAGAAATAAAACTATAACCCTCTCAGAAATCATTTGCATATCTACCAGACCAAAAATATTTGTAAGTTAACATCTTAATTTACAGAGTTAAATGTTAATGTAAATAGCAAGTCAAACGAAGGTAAATTCCCTAGACAATGGAATATTGCTTGGGTGAACCTTTTAGACAGTGTTCCAAGATGAGAGGACATGCAGTCTTCCTTTTGCCCTCTTTCCAGTCTAAGAAGCTGAAGGATTGAGTTATTGTCTACCAGGAGGCAGGGATTAAATTTAGTTCACACTGTACACAAAAATGGCCTTCAGATATACCGTGTGTGCTTTATTTTCTTTATTATCCGAAACATTTCTTGTAAAGAAATGAGAAAATAGGTTCTTGATGAAATACTGGACAGTAGTTTAAATGAATGAGTTAGGTCTGTATCTAAAAATGCTGTGACCGCGCTGAAGGTGAGCGGCCCTTGTTTCTGACCGACCATGGGTGTAGCTTTAGAAGGAGGTGCTGCGCCACCTGGAGTCGCAGTGCAGCGGTGCATCCAGGGAGACAAACACCTGCACCTCGCTTGTTTGTTGAGAGTCCAGTTTGAGGAGCCTTAAGAATGAAAAATATGACCGCCCAGCGCTGAGAGAGGAGAAATTCCTGCACTTTCAACACCCACAACTGTTCGTCTTCTCTGACTCCCCTGAGGGGTGCTCCTGTGAGCCGTGTGAATGCGGCAAAGCTCAGATGGTGCGTGGGTCTGTGGTATCCATCTGAGAAGGTATTTTGTCCTGATTACTTCTCTGAGACAAAGCCGTGGAAGAAGCCACCTAGAACAAGCTGGCGGCAAGGGGTCGTGCAACTGCAGGAGAAGAAATCCTATCTGGTGGTCCTAACACTGAAGTTTTGCCCCGGAGCAGGGCTTGGAGCGAGCGAGAGAGTGAGACAGAGACACTGATACCTCACTATTCATGCTTCCAAGTGAAATGAGTTACAGAACATACGTATTTCCTAAGATGAGAACAGCTAACCATGGAAAAATAAAATAAAAATACTGTTGAATAAAAAATCAGTTTGTAGGCAGTTGGTGTTTTTTGATTAAGCTTGTTTCCTTTTCAATATTTACATAGAGTTGGGTTTTGGTTTGCTTATGTAGGATCCCAAGGTGCTGGGGTCTGGTGGCTTCCCAATTAATTATTTTAACATCTTGAAACATATAATATTTACCTGGTACAACAGACTTATGTTTTGTTTATAGTTAGTATTTTATATATGTGGCATATCAAATCTTTGGGGAAAAGGTGTATTTTTTTTTTTTTTAAAGAGGGAGGGACAGTGAGAGAGAGAAAGAGAGAAACAACTTTATTTAGTTTTTCACATGGCCTTAGTTGCTCCAACACTCAGTTGTGTATGTGGTGTTGGGGTTTGAACCCAGGTCCTTGTGCTTGCCAGGCAAACGCTGAAACTGCTGAGCCACCACTCAAGATCATTTTTAAATGATCTTGGAAAAAATGGCAAAAGATTAAGAAAAAATATGCAGCACTGTTTTTTTTTTTAACTGAATACTCAAGTTTTGTAAACAGATTAACAAATTACATATTTAAAAGTAATAGCACAGGAAAAGCTATGCTATACAGTCTATATAATCTTTGTAGAGGGAAGATTTTCTAAGTATGCCCTCAAAACAGAAATGTTAAAGAGTGATAGTTTTTGATTAAATGTGAACTTTAGAGGGAGTTTTATATTTACAGCTAAAGGCAAATGAGAAAAGTGAGACATTTTAGCAGTGCATTTCAGACTGTGTGTTTCTAGCTCATATAAACGAGTCTGTAAGAGAGTAGGTGGATGGGAGTAGTTCACAATAGACAGCCTTTTCAATCCCTGCTTATAAACTAATACTGTTTTACTCAGCTTTTCATCACTGTGACCAAAAGACCGGCAAAGAACAACTTAAAGGAGGAAAAGTTTATTTTGGCTCAGTTTCAGAGGTTTAGTCCATGGGCCAGAAGTGAGGCAGAACATCATGGTGGAAGCACATGGAAGAGGAAAGAAGCTCAGGACATGCCAACTAGGAAGCAGAGTTCTGCTCTCCAGTGACAAAATATACATTCCACAGGCCTACCTCCAGTAACCTGCCTTCTCCAGTCATACCCTTCCTGCCTGCAGTTACCACCCAGTTAATCCATCTCAATGGATCAATTCACTGATTAGGTTAGCACTCTCAATCTGATCATGTCACCTTTGAACAGTCTTGTGTTGTCTCACACATGAACTTTTGGGAAATGCCACATATCCAAACCACTACAGAGATTTTGGTCTCTTCCTTTATTAGCTTCTTTCACAAAAGGCTAAAAATTTATTTTAGCCCACAATTTTAGAGGTTTCAGTTCATGGTCAGCTGACCTCATTGTTTCTGGGACTGTGGTGAGGAAGGGTATGGTACAGCATAGTTCTCCTCATGGAGGCCAGGAGGGGGCTGCAACACAGACACAGACTTACACCCTTCAACTAGGTCTTACCTCCCACTTTCCCCTGCCTCCCAGTAGTCCATTCAGCTATGAATCCATCCCTGGATTAATCCACTGATGAGTTCAGAGCCCTCTTGATCCAATCACTTCTCCAAAGGCCCACCTCTGAACATTGCTTCACAGGAGCCTTTGGGAGACATTCCAGATCCAAATCATGAAACTTCCCTACAGTCTCTCCTACATAAATTCTCCCTCTTCTCTACTAGTAAAAAGTTTTTGTGTTTGAAAGTAAGCCTTCAGACTACCTTTCCCCTCATCTGTGAAGTTTTCTTCCCTCCTGCCACTCCACATACAACTACCCTTCTAAGAAGATTCTTGATTTTCCCTTACTAATGTATAAAATTTAGGGAATTTGTTATGTCCAAGATAAGATGAATGTTGAATGTAAAATATCACAGGGCATTGGAAAATCTGAAAGGTGGATAGAATTATACTCCACTTAATTGAGTGCATTGTGCATCTTAAAATTAAAAAAAAAAAGATTCCCTCAAGTTGACATAGTCAATAAACAGCCCTTTGTTCTGCCCCTTTTGTTATGTTTTATTTATTTATTTATTTTTGTGCAGTAGAATAAAATGAAAAATAAGATTAGTCTATTGGGGCTATATTTCAGGAGTATTCAATGCATAACAGGTGATTTGTGTTACTTGATTTTCAAAATTGATGAGAATAGAAGTGATATGTACAAAATAATTGAAAGGTTTGCATTGTGAATTTCCATTCTTTATAGACTTCTCACAGGACAAAGAAAAAAACTCACTCTGCCTTTTTAAATTAACAGGTCTCCTCACTCAGATATGGCAACAAGCAACTTTCACTTTGCATCATATGATACAAAACGGACATCCCGACAGCCTGGAACACCTGGTGTGAGCAGGTCAGAAGGATGAATGGGCATTCTTGGGTGATCAGGGAGGAAATAGTTCAACCTTTAGAGAATATAATATGAATCTTCTAGTAGCACCTTGTGTTCAACAAACCAGTGAGTTTGGGAGGGTCCTGGGTGATTACTCTGCCCATTTGCAAATTGGGGAAGAGGTTGAATAGCTGCTGAGGGGATTCAGTGTTATGGAAGAGCAAAAAGCTAAATTTAACTTTTGAGGCCCAACTGCCTTTTGAGGTTTTTTTTTTTTTTTTTTTTATTTAAAGAAAGGGACAGTGAGAGAGAAAGAGAGAAACAATTTTATTTAGTTTTTCATGTGGCTTTTGTTTCTCGGACACTTCATTGTGTATGTGGTGCTGGGATTTGAACTCGCATACACGTGCATACCAGGCAAGCTCTGTAACCACCGAGCCACTGCTCCAGCCCCCTTTTGAGTCTTTTTTAATCTTTTTTTTTTTTTTTAAGAGAGAGGGAACAGTAAGGTGGGAGGGAATCAATTTTATTTAGTTTTTCATCTGGTTTTTGTTGCTCCGATATTTTATTATGTACATAATGCTGGGGTTCGAACCTGCTCCTTGTGCATGCCACACAAGCACTGTAACCACTGAGTCACCACTGTAGCCCCAATCTTTAAAATTTTGTAATGATTATTTTAATCATAAAATAATATAACCACATTGCCAAACATTGGGGAAAGTGGAGGAAAGGAGAAACATCACCTATAATTGCAGCCACTATTACAGACTATTAGTCTTTGGTGTATTTCATTCTAGTCTTTTCTTAGGCAGATGCTTCTTGATATAATTTGTAATGTTACCAGGGCTTGAGAGTTAACTGTGGAGTATTATAATTTGTTCTTGGTCCTTGGATGTAATTGTCCCCGATTAGGTAGTTATCCTGGTGCAGATGCAGAAGTACACAGTAAGGCACAGACGGCATATATAAGGTGAGGAAAAGTTAAGAGAATGTGAGGTGCACCCTGAGGAGGGGTGCAGGCAGATTGACTAGGAACTGAAATGCATAGAAATGATTCCTCTTGGGTCTCTTGTCAGAATAGGAGGGTGGGAATTTACATTGGAGTGAACGTTGGCCACATCATTCTGGGCTCTGTGCTTTGTATGGTTGTTGCCCATTTGGGAGAAGTAATGAGAATTCAAGCAACACCTACAGAGATGTGTGTGAGAGAGGAAGACTGAGCTAATAGCTATAGGACAGACAAGGAATTTGGAGGAGGGGTGAGTTCTGGAATCTTGTCAGCAGATCTAGGTGTTGCAAAGAAGTCTGCCTGGATATAGGCTGAAAAATGTCCTTTGCATTTTGTAGTCAGTTCACCAGAGACCTTTAGTTTGGAGGGAGGATTACTGCTAGGCTCCAACTCTTCCCAGCAGCACCTCACTGGGAACCAAGTCTTTAACACATCGACCTTAGGGGGACATTTAAGATCCAAGCTGTGCAAAGAAGTTGTGTGGTAGGAGAGCAAGCAAGACTGGGGGGAAGTTATGTTTCTTGCTGTATTTGTTTTAAATGAGTAAATTTGTACATGTCTCTTAGTTGGGAAGGGGTCAGAGAAGAAGATTATTCGTGGAAAGGAAGAAATGGAGGTAAATATGAGAAATAATTTAGAGGTGTTTGCAAATTTCATAGCCTCTTTGTTAAGGAAACAAATCTAAATAATAAAAATATCCTCTCTGCATTAATGTAATCAATATACAAATAAAAGCAAGTACTTATAAACATATTATGGAATAGCCTAAAAAGATACTTGCAAAATAGCGTGAGGTTTCAGACTTCAAGCAGTATGTATGTGGCTCTTATATATTTAGGCTGCACAGAATATAACATTGCTTTAACTAATATGCCATACTTCATGGTACTTTTTACTCCACAAATACTTATTTGCTTCTCCACATGAAGATGTGAGGCAGGCCCTTTATGTCAAGGTAGATACCGTTGTTGCCACAGCCTGGCAGTGGTTGAATTGCAACTTGTCATTCCATTTTCCCTGTTCTAGGCAATGCACCTTTCATGAACCCATTTGCCCTCCTTGGTTATGATCTCTCTTGTTAAGACTTAAAGTGTTTTGACAACTGTGGTTTCTTTTTTTCTTTTTTTAAAAGACAGAAGGACAGTGAGAGAGAGAGAGAGACACACACACACACAGAGAGAATCAGTTTTTATTGAGTTTTTCACATGGCTTTCGTTGCTGCAACATTTAGTTGTGTGCGTGGGTACTCAGATTTGAACCTGTGTACTTGCACATGCTGGGCAAGCACCGTAACTGCCGAGCCACCACTCCAGTCCCTGTGGTTTCTTTTGATTCTTCCTTTAATCTGTATAGATCCAGGAGAGAATCTTCCCATACAAGGATCTTAGTGTCTGGAGAAGTACATCCTTATAGCTAAGATGATGTGGAACTCCGAAATTCTATGAGTTTATTGCCTATGTGCTTAAAAGGCACCTGTGACAAATTTTAAGATATTTGTTGGTTTCGTGTTTCATGTTACTTCAGTGCTTTTGACAATGCTAATTGTTGAAACAGCTGTGTTAGGGTCACTTCGAAAAATAAGGAAAGACTTTCCACACTGGGCCAGAGCTTTCCCATTACTCCCTCCTCTTACCAAATCTCTTCACTGGGGGTCGGAGATGTATTTGTCCATGGAAAATAGGCTGACAACAGATTGTCCAGTTTTGGCTACAGAAGTGACTGAATTCCAGAGACTATTTAGTGGAATGAGGTTTCTAAATAGCTAAATCATTCATAGTATGGTACAAGTTTGACGAGGGGCTTACAGATTTTTCTCTTTTCTGATCTTCATAGCAGTATGTTGATACCAGCTGAGTAGATACTATCATATCTTCATATTCTTTTTTTGTTGATGGTGTTTCTGGTATTGGGGATTGAACTCAGAGGTGCTCTACCACTGAACTATATCCCCAATCCTTTTTATTTTTATTTTGAGATAGGGCCTCATTAAATGACCTGAGCTGGCCTTGAATTTGCAATCTTCCTACCTCAGTCTCACTAGTAGCCACTGCACATGGCTTCCTCATATTCTTTTTAGAAATGAGAAAACAAAAACTTGGAGAGGTTAATGACTTGCCTCAAAGTCTCACCACAAAACATAGCTCACTACAGATTGCAAGTTGGTGGGCCTCTCCTCTCCTTGAATAATTAATGAGAGATTATTACAGGAGTCTCCGCAGTATGGTTATCCAGCTGTAGGTGTTTCTGAACCTCTGTACTGCACACAGCTAAATCAATAGACCTGGGCACCTTGGCCTGGAGTTTTTGAGGGCAGAGAGTCTGCTTACGATCTGAGATTTGCTTGGAAAAGAACCCTCAATACTCCCACATATGAGTAAAGTTCTCTAAAGAGCAAACTCACACCTTGCTACCAGTTTGCATATAAAATTCCAAGTGCTTAGTTCTTGCTTTGGAAGAACTGTTTCTTTTTAGCCCAAGTTCAGAGTTAATTGAGATATTGTTGAAGGGGTAGGGCCTGTGAAGATAAATCTTGCATCTTTATTATCGATGAAGAGTGTATTAGAGGACATAGCTTGGATATGTGGAGAAACGAGACCCTAAAGTGCAGGCCTCCTTTCTGAGGGTGGCAGGTGGAAGGAGTGGTAGAGCCTGCTCAGCGATCTACCTTGCAGAGACAATAGATCATTATGTACCCCTGTCCCTATAAAATAGGGGCTAGGACATTCACACCCAACTCTTCTTTCCAAGTCACTAGTAAGGAGAGGGATGAAGAGAAGAGTCCAGAGTCCAGAAGAGTTAATCCACAAAGTCCCTATACTCGGGAAATCTGGGTGAGGGATCAAGTGCTTCCCTCTCACAGTTGTTGCTGTAGGGAAGGAAAGATTATTTTCTCACCTGTTGCTAGGCTCATGGCTAGCAAAAGACAGGTTAACAGAAAACATATGAGTTTACTTAACATTTTTTTAATCTTTTTTTTTTGAACAACCGTACAAGTTTTTAACAAAATAATATAAAATGTGTATATATTCTGGATATTGCAATTACCCCCAGGAGTGCCCCCCCCAATTATCCTCCCTTCTCCTTCCCACTATATCTCTAAAAAAAGTATTAGGTTGTAAAACATTACATCTTATCTGGATTTAACACATAATAATAGACCAACTTTCTCACTGTCCAGGGTCTAGTCCCCACCTCTGCAGATGAGTGGAGACAATCGACCCTTAGTTCTCTGGGTTAAGCTGATTTTACTCAGAATGATCTCTTCCATAGCCATTCATTTACCTTCAAAGGCTTCAATATCATTGTTTCTAATTGCTGTGTAATATTCCATGGTATAAATGTACAACAGTTTTTGGATCCATTCTTCCAGTGAGGGATATCTGGGTTGTTTCCATAGCCTAGCAATAGTAAATTGAGCTGCTATGAACATAGTTATTGCTGTGTCACTATAATGTGCTGATTCAAAGTCCCCTGGAAAGATACCCAGGAGTGGAATAGCAGGGTCATATGGTGGACTCATCCCTACTTAACATTTTTAATATAACATGAGAGTCTTTATAAGGAAAGGAAGACCCAAAGAAATGGGATTCTGAGTATTCTTAATGGTAATAATCTGGGGAACTTAGCAAGGTCCGTTTGTTCAGAATCTTTTGTGTCTCTTGGTCTTCATAGATAAAGGTGGTCCTTTCCTCTGGGTAGCTTCTGTAGCATTGATGATTTAAGACATCTACATATCCTTTGTTGGAAAACTGATTGCTGGGGCTGGAGCAGTGGCTTGTGGTTACAGTGCTTGCCTGGCCTGTGTGAGTATATGGGTTCAAACCTACCACATCGAAGTGTTGGAACAATGAAGGTCATATTAAAAACTGAAACTAAAAATTGATTCTGTCTATCTCACTCTTTCACTGTCCCTCTGTCTTTAAAAAAAAAAAAAAAGAAAAGCTGATTACTATTGAGTCTTGATCGCATAGAAATGGATTTAAAATAAGTTCATATTAAAACTGCTTTTGAAAAGTTCTAAAATGTTAATATTTAGTTGGGTGTGTAATTATTTTAAATAATTTGCCTTGGGGCTGGAGCGGTGGCTCAGCGGTTTCGGCGCTTGCCTAGCAAGCACGAGGGCCCGGGTTCAAACCCCAGCACCACGTACACAACTGAGTGTTGGAGCAACTAAAGCCATGTGAAAAACTAAAAATAAAGTTGTGTCTCTCTTTCTCTGTCTCTCTCACTGTCCCTCTCTCTTTAAAAAAAAAAAAATAATTTGCCTTTATCAAATAAGTAAAAGAAGCAAGTGAAAATGTAAGGAGTAATTAGAAGTACATCATTATTATATATTGGTCTTGCAGACTTTTATTTATTTTAATACAAATCACGAAAATTTTTCTCTCATTTAATCAGCATGAAGATAGCTGGTCATCAGATAAGGAGTAAAGAAACTGCAAAGAAATTTTGCCAGGTCACAAACTTGTGAATATGTACAAGGTTCTTACCACCTGAGACTGGGCAGGGTGACATGTCTGGAGAATTAGAGTAATGCCTCAGTTCTTATAAGTGCTTATACTTTAATTGCCATAAGCTTTCCCTGATTTTCACTCTAACATCAAGTAGTAAGAGCAGACTTGACTCCATCTTAATAAGGATACCAAAACTTAGGTAAGGGAGCAAGGTTGCAGAGCTAGAAAATAGTAATGGGAAGACTTTTTTCTTTGTTTTCCTTTAAAACATTACTTTTATGTTTTAGAATTTTTATAAATCAGTTTTTCATCAGAAAAGTAATGTGAACAGAGATCAGATAATTTGGAAAGAGGAGAAAAAAAGTCACTAATTCTCTTCCTACCCAACATGTCAGTATAAATTGTGAATCCTCAGAAGATAGAGATAAAATATCTAGGGGCTGGGGCAGGGGCTCAGCGGTTAGAGCGCATGCCTGGCATGCATGGGGAACTGGGTTTGAACCCTAGCATCACATATACAACTAAGTGTCAGAAAAACCAAAACCAGATGAAAAAATAATTAAAATTGATTCTCTCTCTCTCTCTCATGCTCTCTTTTACTCTTTCTTAAAAAAAAAAAAAGACGAACTATCTAGATAAATAATTGAAAATGGCATTGGGAGTCTGTGATCTGCTTTTCTTCAGCCATAGTTTTAGCCAAATTGGTATGTTATGGTGAATCTTTGTGACTTTTTAGGAACCCTGAGGAAAACAAAAACTTTCTCTGGATATACTTAGCAAAGAATTCGGCATTCTTCTCTGTTCTCTGTTCCCCTGATCCATAATTGTTCTCTCCCCAAATATACCCACATTCTCAAATCTTCCTAAATAATAAAATTCAGACATACTAACCACCCTATAAAGAATATAACGATATGGCTAGCTTTTTCTACTTCTGTTTGTCCTTATCGCTCGTAAAGTTTTCAGAAGAAACACTTTTTATGAAACATTGCTTCGTCTGTTCTGAACTTATTTTTATTCATTCTCTCTTGCATCATGACATATTCTGACCCTATTCCTACATTGCTAAATTACCTGCTATTATACAAAGTATTTATAACTAAATTCCTTCAGTTGCTATGTATTTGACAGCTCTGAGTTATTGAAGGCTATTTGGTAATATTAGCTGGCCTTACTTGAGGACTTTTATGTGCCAGACACTGAGCACATTCCCTATGTAAACGGCATAACCTATGAAATGGGTGTATTTATTAGATCCATCTTACACATAAGGAAACTTGAGCATTTGGGAGGAAAAGTGACTTGCCATGGTCATATATGGTTAGGGTTGAGGTTACAAAGTGAATAAAATGATCTGATTTCATAGCTCAGATCCTCATCCACTATAATAAATGTAGCTCTTTGCAACCAAGCTCATTAAGTAATTAATAAAGGAAGAACTGGTATTGGACTGTAAGAGATAATACTAGCATAGTCCCAGATTTTTATATTATGTTTGATTTTATCTATTTTTTAAAATTAGGAATTTTATAAATTTTTATAAATTTTATAAATTTATAAATTTTATAAAATTAGATTTATAAAATCTAATTTTATAAATTAGAAACAGGAAGAAAGAATCTTCACTGTACTGAAGACAGATATTACGAAGGGCACCAGGGCTGGGCTCTTAACAGGTCTGAAATTTGAGCATGTGAGTTGAGCATCCATAGCTTTTGGAAAATTATGCGTGGTTGTTACTTCATGTAGGGCTTGAAAGTCCACAAAGCACATTCCTAATAGCCATTGCCTTTGTTTCTCTTGCACAGGTTGTGAAATGGGAGAGCATTTGAGCGTTTCAAAGATGACGCAAGTGACCCAGGGAGGTTAAGTGACTCTCAATGGTCAAATGGATAGAGAATGGCATTATTGACTTCTGATTTCTAGCCCAGGAAATTTTTCATCCCATCATCCCAGGCTTCAGGGTGATACCCTGTTAATGAGCCTCTTGCAAGATACTGGGTGGTCTGTTTTTAAATAGCCTTGCTCATCACTCTAGTCTTGTTGGAAGGTGGGGCCAGATTTCTCTGGCCTAGAAGCCAGAATAGTTTGAACTTGATGTGGCAGGGATGGGCAGCTATTTTTGGTTCTTAATCTGAGGCACTATCACGAATATCTGTTTTAGGAACAGAAGTCTGTGACTGGCATCCAGTATGAATTAAAGCAGGATTACTATCTTCTAAGGAATTGTCCACTCCAGGCCTACTGAGTCAGAAATTCTGGGGGAACAACCCAGAGGTATGCTTTAGTAAACTCTCCAGGTAAATCTAATGCATGCTGAATCACGAAATCAGGCAGGCATTCAGAATTCAGAACTGCTGTGATAAGCATCTCAATTCATGTGATGGCAGAGCATAGGGAGAGGAAAACGTTATCTCCAAGAGATGAGGAGTGAAGCCCTGGCCAAGATTAAAATGGCAGAATACCTGGTGCCACCAGTGTTGTATGTGTGTGTGGGGGTTGTTAATTTCAGGTCAGTTTCAGTGACTCAGAAGGGCTGTGCTTACTGCGTTTGGAGGTGGTGATTCCTGCTTTTGTCTGTCCAAGCTGGGAGAGGTGTGATGTGTCCTGTATGACAGTGCCAGCTGAGATGCAGAGGTAGGTGTTGGTGTCGCAGGGAATCATTATCTGTTCACAACCCATTTCCTGGTTGTAAAGGATGAGCTGTAACCTTACAGAGAAATGGTGGGAGTAAGATGAAGGTAAAACTGGAAAACCTAGTATTTAAAGGGAAGTGTTGATTAGAAAAGGTATGGGGACAATGTATTTCCTTTTATTGTTAGAATAAAACCCATTCTCTCTGTCTCTGTGGTTTCTGGCTTTTGTCTTTTCTGTTCTCATTTTCTATTGTTCTCTGTCATGTTCACTACATTCCCAGTTTAGATAGATATTCCCATAACTGACTTCATTGTGTAGCATTTGTTTGTCACCTTTTTGGAGAGTGTTCTGTGACGATACACACACACACATCCTAAACCAGGTTCTACCCCAGGCAGCTTATCCCAGTTTAAGATGATAGTTACTGGTCTGCTTGTGTAAGTCTGCCCACCATTCTTCCAGAGAGCCCAGGATCCAGTGTGTCTTGTCCCTTGCTGTACTGCCAGCACCGAGTACCTGGCATGTACTGCATAAACATTCATCGGATGAATTCTAGGTAAAGATTTGGTGGGGCAGTAGGGAGTAAGTAATGGGGAAAATAGGTCTGCAGCCACTAGGCAACACCGAGTGCTAACTTGGAGTAGGTGATAGAGATGAAACAGAATAAATCCAGGGGGCATTCAGAAGGTAACAGTTTGATGATGGACTGCTATGAGAGTACCAAATAGCTTTTCTTGTGAAAACTCTTGCTGAAAAAAATTTGCAAAATCTTAATATTATTTCTTTTCTTCAATCTCTTGACTCTGAAGGGTGCAGCAATTCTTAACTTTTCAGCCACCTCTCCATCAAGAGCTGTTCTCCTTTCTGCTTCACCCTAAGGGGGAGGTGCCTTAATTAAGCTCTAAGCCTGAGGAAATTTTCTGTTTTTACCCAGAGCAGAACTACCTGCCCACTCAACTATATTTATTGAGCATATTCTAGGAGCTACCAAAGGCGCTGATGATGTATAAGAGACTAAAACTGTCTCCTTGTACTGATATTCTAGAGAGGGAAGACAGACCATGTGTCCACAAATATGACATGGACGAGATTTGGAATAAGTGGTATGGAGGGAAAACTGGAGGATAGGGTGAGCTCAGCCAAGCCTCTCTGGGTTGGTGTTGTATTGGCTGAGATGTGAATAACAAGAAGGAATCATGAGCCAGGAGTGGTAGCACATGCTGTTTGCCTGTAATCTCAACAACTTGGGAGGCTGAGATAGGAGGATTGCAATTTCTTTTTCTTTTTTTTAAAGAGAGAGGGACAGTGAGAGACAGAGAAAGAGAGGAACAACTTTATTTAGTTTTTCACATGGCCTTCGTTGCTCCAACACTTAGTTGTGTACATGGTGCTGGGGTTTGAACCTGGGTCCTTGCGCTTGCAGGGCAAGCACCGAAACCGCTGAGCCACCGCTCCAGCCCCAGGATTGCAAATTTGAAGCCAGCCTCAGAGATTTAGCAAGACCCTAAGCAACTTAGTGAGACCCTGTCTTTAAAAAAAAAAGTCTG